>CM033642.1:83700028-83850185 GCA_019512145.1 Engystomops pustulosus | reverse complement strand
ATTTTACACCCAGTACTTCATTTTATTTTGCAACTTGTACATTTGTAGAATAAATTCAAGCTACTTTGGGCTCCTTCAGCTAACCATTATTCACGCCTCTTGCTGGCAGTTATTCTCTCCTTCTCACTCCCATTCCCCTGCCCGAGACCGGGTGACATAAGGAAGGAGGAGAGAATAAGCACCAACAATAGAAAGAAATATTTATAAGTTGAGGGGGCGCCGAGTAGCTTGATGATGTTTACAAGAGCACTCAAGTCTCATTTACATAATTTTATAATGTAGTGTTCTCCAGATTAAATGATGATCAGCTAATGAAGATAAGACCCTCATCTAATTTGTGTGGTTGCACCTTGGAAGATGGGTGCTAAATATGATTAGGATTTCCACCCCAAGTAAATCCAAATGAACAATAATCCAAGCACTCCTTTAAATATGATGCCAAAGTGATGTATTTATTAACATAGAAAAGATCAAAGTCAGTCTGTGACGTTTTGGCCAATCACAGGCCTTTGTCAAATGCAGATCATTAGTGTGAAAGGCTATAGTTGGCCAGCACGGCGGGAGTCTGGGATGGACACTGTGGGGTAGATTTACTTACCCAATCCCATCGCGATCCCGCGGTGCATTGTCCAACGAGGATTTGGGTCCGGCGCGATTCACTAAGATCGTGCGTCCGAGTTCCTGCATCTGTCGCTTCTGCACCTAGGACCGCCGGAGTTTACCTGCTTCTTCCTGGTGCATGTGAGTGTTTGATCTTGTGACACATTTCCTTTTTTAAATTCCGCAGTTTGTCTAAATCCATCGGGTCGTCCGATGGCCATGCCCCCGATTTCTGTCGCATGCAAGCCTTCGCCAATGCGCCACAATCCGATCGTGTGCTCCAAAAACCCGGTGAAATTCAGGGCAAAATGTCGCACTACCCGCAGTTGGCGGAATGGATGGTGTTTATTTGTGTGTGAACTGTGGCTTACTGCTTGTGTTTGGATTAACTGAGCCACACCCTGCTCCTTTCATTTTAGTCCTGCCCAGCAAGGGTTACTAGCCTGATGGACAGTTCCCCCAGTGTGCTGCTGGAGGCGTGTCCGGGAACGGCCTTATATACCTGCCTACTCCCATCAGACCTGGCTGATTATTCTTCAAGTCTTACCTGTGTATTCAGTGCTTTGGTGTTCTGTGTTTTGTACCCAATTCTGTACCTTTGCAGCCATCTTGGTTTTGACCTGTATATTACCCGTTTTATCTTGACCTGACCTGTGTATAACCGGCCTGAAGTCCTGTATCTGTTGTTTGTCCCTCAGTATCGTTTACCTCCTAGTTTTATCCCTCTTTCCCTGTCTCATACCTGTGTTAGTATTCTGTGCACCAGTGTGAACACTGGTCTATTCCTGTATTCCGGTTACCTGTCCGCTCCACCATCCTGCAGCTGCCAGACGAAGTAAGTCTTTCCTGTCATCTTGTAGGGTCGCTCAGTTAGGTTCCTGATAGTGCTTGAATTGCTACTTGTTCTTTAAAAGTTTATTCACCCGAAGCCAGTGGGTTTCCTTTCCCAGCATCTAGCTGCAATAAACCATTTAACTCACCGTGGCTGTCTGGATCGCTTAGGAGTGCCCTGCGTCTCCGTGCTGTAATTTGTCTACATTCCCCGACATTTTAAATACTGTTTACTCTGATAATGTTTTTAATGTGTTGTCCAACTCCTTCTGAAAAATATATAGAGTGGAAGATACGTACACTAAAAACATTTTTTGTTGCCCAGGCAAATCAATCAGAGATCAACTTTTATGTTTTTAAAAATTGTTTTTTTAACACTGGTCTTTGACTAGGCCTGGATTACTGTTAGTTTTGATAAATGTGGCTTAAAGGAAACCTATAATCAAGAATCTACATATAGAAGTACATCCGATTGTAAATTTCTCCTGCCAGCCTCATCCCTAAACTGCATTTGGCTAGTCTGTGAAGGTAGCAGATTTTATTAAAAAAACTTTATCTTCTCAATTACCTTGAGAGGCCTCTGCCGTGCCGACTCCTTGCACTTCCTTGTCACAATCCTGTCCCAACTCGCACATGCACACAAGCTCCTGTCAGGCCTCCGGCTTCTTTGGCACTGGAGCACAAGCAACTGCGCATATGAACAGTTCCAAAGAAGCCGGACGCACAAGCTTGTGTGCATGTGCAAACCGGGTAAAGTATTCAAGAAAATCAGCTGGTTACATGGATTATCCAAATACAGTTTAGGGATGAGGCTGGCAGGAGCAATCTACAATAGAATCTATTTCTATATGTAGATTCCTGATGTTAGGCTTCCTTTAAGCCACATTTATTTAAACTAACAGTAATCCAGGCCTAGTCAGAGACCAGTTTTTAAGTTGAGCTCTGATTGTTTGCCTGAGCAACAAAACAGTTTTTAAAGTACGTATCTTTAAGAAGAATTTTTGTGAATGTCAGCTATTCACAACTTTTTAAAGCTATCCACAAATGTTTGTGAGGAATCACTGAAAAAAAACAAGAATATCTTTTTGTTACAAATATACTGATTTTTTTTTACCTCACCATAAGACTTGAACATGTACTTATTATATATGTTGTTTTAAAAAGGTATTCCACTTTTCTTCCTAAAACTCAGGAAAACTTTCCTTGCACCACAAGACCTCTCAATTATTTCAAGGACTGTTGAACTCAAAATATAGAGTAGAAACCAATTTTATAACATTTGGGAAAACCTAAATCAAATTAGAACTTAAGGACTTGTTTTAAATTGTTACTTTTTGTTCTAGCAGCTCTAAATCAAGGCTCATGATAATAATGAGAAACAATCCTACACTGATTGGAAGCCAGTGCCCTGGAAAATATTTTATAATAAACATCCACTAGTGAAATAGGACGATCAGAAGATGGGTCAAGGGTCAAGATGGCCCTAGACAGGACCCATGATGGGATACTTGGGACACTAAACCACTGGTTCAAAATTATGTGGTTTGGTGTCCCAAATAGCTCTGACAGTTGAAATTTTGAGCATTGCAAGGCTGTCTGCTTCAGCACAGCCTATATTATAGTAGAAACCTTAAAGAAAACCTACCGCAGGTTCCTCTAATATATAGTAGGATAGGCCTTTTTAGGTCTAATCCTTTAGTTCCCCAAATCTTTCATAATTTTCAATGGCCCTAATATGCAAATGTACTAAGAGGCTACTGGGACATGGAGTAGCCGGAGCTGAGGCTACTTGGCGTGCCTACTCCACACCCCAGTAGCCTCTTGTGATCCGTCTATCAATCCATCTTCAGTGTGCAGCCTGTAGCTGCGTGCACTCGTCTGCAAAGCCAGGTTAAGCGCATGCGCAGTAGCTCCAGCCTCGGAGCCAAGACCGCTCAACTGCTGGCCTCCTCTGTGCACAGAACCCAGTTTTGCGGACGAGTGCACGCAGTTATGAGAAAGCTGCACACTGAAGATGGATTGGTTGGCGGATTGCAAGACGGTGTGGAGTAGCTGCACCAAGTAGCCTCAGCTCCGTCTACCCCACGCCACAGTAGCCTCTTAGTAAATTTATATATTAGGGCCATCAAAAATGATAAAAAAAATTTGGGGACTAAAGAATTAGCCCAAAAAAGTGCTTTCCTACTATAGATTAGAGGAACCTGCCACCGGATCTACCTTAATATGTAGATCCGTGGTGCCAGGTTTCCTTTAAATAGAATACAAGATACTTACCCTATACTTAACTATTCTAATTAAGCTGTCTTCTTTCGGATGGGTGGTCCTGGTCTTTAACAGAGAGACTTTCATTGTCCATTTAAAAGCCGAGAGCTTAAAATATTGACATTAATTGCTTGAAAACAAGAAAGTGTAACTGCATCCGCTGACAAGTAACTATTAGAGGATGCAGATTGAATTTGGTGAAGATGGGGAATAATCCTCTTTACATTAGTTATTCATAATAGGAGTGCTTATATTACAAAGTAACCCGATAAAGTGCAACATGACCTGATCGTACATAAAGATCTATATTTACAGCTCTTATCCAAATCTATGTGTTTTAATGGTAACGGACTACAAACTGTGTGAGCAGTCTGATCCTTATATTTATATTTAGTAGGTTAGTGAGAATAAGGGTAAGATAGAAGGAAGTATGACTTCAGAATCTGTCTGAATTGGTACTATAGACACCTCATTACTTGACATAAATATAGAATAGAAACCAATTTTTTTACATTTGGACAAAACCCAAATCAAAAAAGTACTTAAGCACTTTTCTTGGTACTATAGACACCTAGTTACTTGACATAAGGATTGTTAGAAAAATTGCTTACATTTTTTTATTTCCAAAAATTGCTCAGAAATATTGACATAACCATTTAAACTGATGGTCAAGAGCAAAATATTATAGAGGGAAAGGCTATTTCATAAATGCTAAATCTCTCATAGAGGTATGTCTGTTCCTTAAATAATTTACAATTGGAACATACCGGAGTGCATGTTGTATATGTCAAGCTATAACTTTTAATGAAAGTAGTTATGAAACAAAGTGAAAACAATAAACCGTTCATTTCTTTGGATACAAATAGGTAAACTAACAGGGGCATCTTACATACCCTTTTTGATGTTTAATAGTACCCAGGAGTCATATCCAAAGAATATTCCTACATTAACTTGTAGCAACCTTCCTAATTTTGAGCAAATACTTTCTATAGCATAAATCATCCCTAACCTCAAAAAGAAAGCATACTTTCAAGTGACATGGTTTACAGTTGTTGGGAAGTCATTACGGGTTGCTCGTGGTGCCGCAATCAAACTGTCGACTACTGAAGTTAAAGAAGCAATTTATTCTTTTCTGTTTTGACAGCTCTGCATCAGAATGACATCAGGTAGCTGCCATTGCTATCAATGGTACTGTGATCATTGCATTCAGCACCTCAACAGCGGTGTAGAATTGTTTAATCTGGCTTCTAATTTAATGGCGCTTTCAGAGCTTTGTATGGTCAGGCCCCCAAGGCCCAGCTTTTCCATTTGATACGTTCTTGAGGTACTTTCTATCAATTACAGTGCAGTCATTTACCTGAACCAGACCATGTGTCATGTTTGTGCCAGTCATTTCCCTCTAACATGCTGTTTTGAACATAAAGCTTATGAAAACTTGTCTTCATAGCCAAATTATATTTTAACTGTGTTGAACTAATGAACACTGAGTGCTGGATTGTTGGCCAGGGGTTGTTCTTTCATTTCCTTGGAGAGCTTGGATTGATTGCATCTTTCTTTCTTTTATTTTTTAGATGTAACTTTGGTTTTACTATGCCGCACATTCTTAGACCTTGGCACTTTTCCTAATAAAGCGGGCTGAACGTTTATTATTTATAAACTTTCTTGACAGATCTGAAAAGAGCTCAATTCTGGGCTTTGCAGTCTTAGTGAGGCAGTCTCGTCTGCTCCATTATTAAATTATCCGACTTTACAATCAATTGGACACTTAAGCTTTAATTTGGCATTTCATTTTCACATGCCAATATATAATGCTTTAACTATTTGATTTTTCAAAACACAAATACTCATTCAATACAGTTTTGTTAAATTAAAACAAAATATTTGGTGTTTATGGTGTTATTATTATTTATGTTGTGGTTATTGCTTATATTAACAGATGGAATTAATGTGGTATTCCAGTACTTTTTTATCAGCTATCGTTGAAATTTTTTTAACTGATCGATTTTTAGTAATTTTATAAGAAACATACCAATGAGTATCGCAAAGAAAAATAAGGGTAAAAATCGATATTTTATTGCAACGGCACAAATTGCAGTGTCTTAGGACCTGTGGGATGGGAAAAGAATTAGTAATTAAAGTAAAAAAATATCCTTCAAAAAACTTTTTGCCTTGGTGGTGAATAGTAAAAAAATGAGAATAGGACAAAAAAAAAAAACAATACAAGAGGTAACTTGCCTGTGAAATGGGATAGCATAGCATTTGGGAAATGTTGTATGTCTCTCGACTAAATATTTATGAAATTCTCCATTAATAAATTAATATGTAAGAGATGGATCCTAAAAAGATCCCAAAAGACTTTTCCTTTTAAAGCACTTTATGTTTACCTTTGGCTGCCCATACACCCAAATTCAAACTAAGGTTTAAAGAATTTAAGGGGAAGTATGTTAATATATGACTTACAACTAGTCCCCATTATTAAAACTATTCCGGAAACTCTCCAATCATACTCACATATTTTTTCATCCTAGATAGGGAAAATATTTATTATCAAAATCATGATTGTATACACAATACTTAAGCCTGTTCCTGGCAATTTCTATCCTGTGCCCCCCCCCCCCCCCCCCCCCGCCCCGTCTGTTATCTGAAGTTAGAGTCTTCTCAGGCCGTCCCACTCGCTTTGAACTTTGTATATAAGATGGCAGCTGATCTGACTCTTATTGTTCTATATGACTGTTTGTACTCTGTAATGTTTTATTTCACTTTTATATTTCCCCCATGATAGCACTATATAAATAATAATAATTATTATTATTATGGTTACCATGTATGGAAATGGCTTCTATTGTATGGAATAAATACCTACATTCCCAGAAACTATCACATATCTTTAATGAGCTTTCATCAATTTAGGAATAGTGGACACCCCAAATATTAGTTGTTGGATTCAGTTGTAGTAGTAAGAGTTGACTGTTTCACAGTCCTGTGATGTCAAAGCGATAGGTCACATGCTTATTTTAATCCAGTCCAATTTAATTGAATAGGCTGAACTTCAATCCCAAGCTCAGTCTGTAAACCCTGTAAAGTACTGTGTTTGATAGACTTTGAAGAAGCCACAGACCTTGTCTCTTCTAACAGATGATCAATGTGGATGCAAGGTGTCAGATACCTACTCATCTGAAATTAAACTTGTATCCTAAGGAGTTGACAAAAAATCCTTAGATAAATGGTGTTTAAATATTGTGTATATTCTTGATATACAGTATAAATTACCGTTCATTGACAATGAACGGTATTTATAAATATTCAAGGACAGCAGATATAAGTTTTCAGAGAATGTGTTATAAATCTGCAGTTCATCCGCAGTAGAATCTGTATTATAAGATTAGTTCACAGAATCACAGACCCCCAGCTAAGATGGGTACATGGCAGCAGGTTATTTAAATTATTTTTATTCCATTCTCATGCAGATAAGTAGAACATATAAATAGCACAAAAGAAAATACTAGGCCTTCTGACCACTGACTCAATATAGAAAGTAGAGTAGTAGAGCTATCCTAGCTGTAAAGCTGGAGGTCTAGTGCCTAGCACCTCAAAACAACATGTTTGTTCAAAATAGTGTTTTAATTTTCTATTGCTGAAAGCCATGTACACATGAGAGAGAGGGTAGATAATGAGGTTTAATAGAAAGCCCAAATCCTTGACTCTTCTAGAGGGGGAAATTGAGACTGCCCATACCAGCAACCAGGTCATTCCCCGTCATGGTGGCATTTGCACATAAAATCAACCTTTCATTCTTTCCTGTACCCCTCTTGTGGATTTGTCTTTTTTTAACTGTTAACTACTTGAGAAAACTTTTTAAAGTATATTCTCTAAATTTATTATGTTTATTTGATCATATTGGTTTGCCAGCCATTTTTTTGCCAGCCATTTTTTTCCATTACGGTGCATGCTCGAAAAGTGGCTGATTATTATTATATTTGCTTATTTATATTTGAATTCTAGGAAAGGGTGGGGGGAGTTTGATTTTATGTGTTTTTACTCATTTTTTCCGGCTCTCTGGTTCAGATCACTGATCACTAAAACAGTAAGGCCCCTTCCGCACTTGCGTTTTTCACACGCATGTTCTGCACATGCTTTTGACGCTCAGAACTTGCATTGCACTCTGACCCATTATAATCAATGGGTTTTTTCAGACTTCCATTTTTTTTAACGCACGTTTTAATCTCAACATGCTCTACTTTTGCAAGTCACGCACTTGAAAAACACACCATACAAGTCTATAGAAATTCATCAAAAACGCATTGCACTCTAAGACACATGCAAGTGCAATGCGTTTTTCATGCATCAATTGCCATAGAAAAGATAGAGCACAGCCCTGAGTCCTTTTCACGCACGTTATCTGCGCGTGAAAAATGCTTTGAAATTGCAATGAATTTGCATTGAAAATGTGTGTGGAAAACCGAGACACTGAACAAACTCTGAATGAAAACTGATTGCACTCTGATGAAAAATGTTAGTTTTTCACTGAACAAACCCTGATAGCTCCATGATCAGACTCTCAAGTGATCTGCAATGCAAGTATAATACAGCAACCACCCTCCACGTATGGAAAGGGCTCAGCCGTTGAGTACTCTCCATTTAGCCTTTGTGCTATTACAGCACTCACTGTTAAAGTGTTAAGTAAACCTACGAGTTCATGTTGATGAAAAGTTAAAGGGAACCTGTCACCAGGAGACCCATTTTTAGCACTCCCCCAGTCCCCACACAGCACAGTACATACGCTGCCAAAGTGTTTTTGTATTAAAAATTGGTTTTACAGAAAAAATTATAAGTTATATTGTACCTTTCATTAGCATGTGCTGTGTGACTAGGCCATTGCCAAATGGGAGGGTCTGGAAAGGAGCAGTTCCCCCCCACCCTTGGGGAACAGCTAGTCCATGTGACCTTTTCAAATATA
The DNA here is from genome assembly GCA_019512145.1 of Engystomops pustulosus. Taxonomy (NCBI): domain Eukaryota; kingdom Metazoa; phylum Chordata; class Amphibia; order Anura; family Leptodactylidae; genus Engystomops; species Engystomops pustulosus. Next base: position 83,841,535 of record CM033642.1, on the reverse strand, counting down.
TGAAAACAGCCATCACTGGGCTTAGCGACGCCCCCTGCTCCTCTACAGCCAATCCCGAGTGTGGGGAGTTATTCATATATTTGAAAAGGTCACATGTTTCCCAAGGGTGGGGGAGAACTGCTCCTCTCTAGCCCCTCCCATTGGGCAACTGCCTAGTAACACAGCAGATGCTAATGAAAGGTACAATATAACATATCTTTTTTTCTGTAAAACCTATTTTTTATACAAAAACACTTTGGCAGTGTATGTACTATGCCCTGTGGGGACTGGGGGAGTGCTAAAAATCGGTCTCCTGGTAACAGGTTCCCTTTAATGATGCAAGATTTATTTTGCTTTACTTATTTTGCTACATTTGTATTTCACAATATCTACTATTTGCAATAAATTGACATACTGAACATCCATTTAATAATTCAATTTAATAATTTTGGCAGACTGCCAGTACAGTTTGTTTATAGATAAAACAGTGCCAGCACAAAGAAAATGTTAGTACATGTAAGAAAAGAGGGGAAAGCATATTGATTCACATTTACACTGTGGCCAAAAATTAGGTACATTGAGTACTTTGAGCTATAAGGTTATATTTGAGCAGTTTTTACAGATACCTTTATAGTTTTAAATAATGAGATTGGTGAGAAATGTGTCTAAAGAATTGTGCAAAATCGATAAGCATTAAGGTAAACGGTACTCAGGGGTGGGATTCAAATGTTTAATAACAGATTCTCTGCATGAATTATGAATTTTAGCCACCCACCAATCCTGCCATCACCACTCTCTCTCTCTCTCTCTCTCTCTATATATATATATATATATATATATATATATATATATATATATTTACATACAAATACAGTAAATATACAGTAATTAAATATTAACACAAAATTGTTAAAAAACAAACATCACTATACAACGATCAATATTACCAACAACTATACAAGATAAAATAATACTGCCACACCACGACGACTGCATAGTGAAAATAAAACAACCATCCTTGCACTGAATGAAAACACTATGCAAAAAACAATGTTAACAAGGTTGTTGCTTACCAAGACCAAATGATGTCCACATAATGTTACTAAACACCACCATGCAAAATATAACATTACTAATTATACTTCTATGCAAGTACCACATTGTACTGCTATGTCATAACCCTACATAAAGTGGGTTGCAAAAGCATTCATAACTGGACGGTAAAAGGTCCGGACGTGTGGTCCACTTGATCGTTAATGTAATGATAGATAGATCGGGAATTTTCTGATATGGCGATACCTAATGTGTTTATGATTTTTACTGTTTATTTATAGCAGATCTAGGGAAAGGGGTGTGATTTGAATTATTAGGTTCTTTTATTATAATTTCTTTTTTTTTTTTTTTAATTTTTACTTTCACTATTTTTCAGACTCCCTAGGGTACTTTAACCCTAGGTTGTCTGATCGATCCTACCATACTGACATGCTACAACATAGCAGTATATTTTCATTCTCATACATTACAATGTGCAGTTGGCACATTGTAATGAATGGGTTAAAATGAGACAGCCTCGAGTCAATGGAAGACCTGAGGCTGTCTTAGTAATGGATCGCTGCTCCCCGATGACGTCACGGGGAGTGACGATCTTCAGCGATCGATGAGATAAAACCTGCGAACGATGGTAGCACTGATGGCGGGTGTTACCAGTAAGTCTTTGCTGCGGTATGCAGCAAAGACTTACTGGCTATGGAGAGGGCTCAGCCCGTGAACCCTCTCCATGCACTGACATACGTGTGCCGTACTATTACAGTGCGTGTCGGTAAGGGATTAAAAAAAAACTCTGCAATAAACTTTACCACAACTTTGGACCTTAGTTACTTGGTGTATTCTTTGGTTTTCATGATTCTGTTTGTTCCCTAATGTGCTCTCACAAACCTATGAAGCCTATAGAGCTCTAGTTACTGAGAATAAATTACACATAGATGTACTTTATAAATTAGGTGAGCTTACATATTTTTAATATTGATTTTTTATTAAGATTTTTCACATGAAAATAACAAGTGAGTAGTATATACATAGTTTAGGGATACAAAGTCTCCATACAATAATACATCTGTAGAATTCAAAATCATAAAATAGAAATAAATAAACAACAAAATAAATTGGTGGCACATAAGACAAAACACTAAATACACAATGAAAATACTTATTCAATGGCCAGAAATGCAAAATACAGGCGGTGGTATAATAAGTTTCCACAGGTTAACAAAAGTCAGTTCTCAGTATGCTGGACAGCCACTGGGAGGTGAGACCAGCTATTTTTGGTGGCCTTCAACACATTGTTGCATCGTGTTGCTTGTGCCTGCCTTGTGTGAACAATTAGCTCCTTGATTGGAAACGTCCTGTTGCCCCTCACAGGACCTTTTCCATGGGTTGGGAAACTTAAACTTATTACACGGATCAGTAATAAAAAGATAGAAAGTAATAGAAAGAAATTCTGACCAGACACTCCTTCATGCACTCCATTATGTTGGAGGCCAAACATGGCTTAACTACAATGCAACCATACAAGGCAGGTGTTTGTCCTGTTCCATAGATCATGGAAAAGTAACCTGGGTATAGGTCATTCTATAACTTCATAACCCCTTATGAAATTATTTCTCACTTTCATCCATGGGGTTTCTTTAGAAGTGGGGCTGTCTTTAATAGGCTAGGCTAATAAAGATGTGAGCTTATCTGCATAGAGATTAAGCCTGATGTCCTGTTTTAGCAAGCATTTTAAGTCAGGCTACAATTCCTGTTTATGATATTACTGTATATTCACATATTCTCTACACTATTGCTCATTCAATCTGCTACTCACAATAGCTAATCTACACCCATCACAGAGCTTGTCTAAGAAAATATCCATAAACTTTAGTCGTCTCCAACTTATTGCTGTCTATGGTTATGAGACTGCTGCAGAGAATATCACTAAATTCTGTTTGCAGAGCGGAGGTAAAATCTAAGAATGTAGCAGTCCCATCAGCAAGTACAGAAAGTAGAATCATCTGAAATCAGTAAATACTGTATAACCGATTAGAAAAATTGATGTTCTTTGGTATCTGGTTTTAATAAGTAAATTAGTGATACAATTGGTGATACATTCCCTTTAACAAGTCTATATAGATAATGGAAGTTTATTTTCTACACTCCCAGCATCGATTTTTGCATTAAGCTGTAATTGATAGTATTTCTCTGTTGATTGATGATTTGCATTGCTTGAATATTAGACTATCAATCACAGCCCACTTGTTCTAAAGTAATCATATTGACTTCATGTCAAAAGTGCTTGCCTCTAATATGACAACGATTTTCATGATTCTATAAAATTTCACATGCTCACTACCCAATGTTTGAATGAATTATAAAGCTAATCATTTTTTTCAACACATGTTCCAACAGTAAAGTCAGAAAAAATATACCTTTTTTCTAAGCACTTCTCTATATCTATAATAAAGTGAGAGATTTTATACCAATGCAAAATGTTTTTTTTCATTGTAAATGAAATGAGACTATGAAACTCTTTGCTTAAAAAGGACCTGTCAGGGTGATATGCGACAGGTCCTTTATTAAGTCCGTCCGTGGCTGCTATTAAAATAAAAAACTTTATGCTTACCTTGGTCCAGTGCTCTGTGAGTCGCCACTTGTAATGGTCAGCTTCATTGTAAAATGAAACAGCACGGGGAGCACAAGAGATGAGACCGATGAGCCTCTCTGGGTAAGTTTAACTCTTTTTTTTATCAAGGCCACAGAGTAACTTGGTAAAGGGCAATTTGGGACACTAAACCGCCACTCCATAAGGACATGGTGGTGGTTTAGTGTCTCAAGTCGCCCAGACATGTTCTCTTTAAGGAGATTGTCATAATTAAGATGTTGCAAATTCTTGGATACCAGACAGTTGCATTACCTTTTTTGAAAGTAATACTACAAGTTATCAGTGGTAGACAAATTGTTTAATTTTACTGTAATTGGAATTAGAAAAAGGGAACATTGGCTTCTGGTTGATGAGGTTTTTACAATTCCTTTGAATCAACAAAACAATAATCGATGGTTAAATTTCCTTCCGTCTTCCTATTCAAGAGACTGGATGATCCTGGATGATGCGCCACAAAATAAAAAGTGGCCATTATGCTGATGTTTAGAGAGCTATTCACAACCCCATTGCATGACCAGAAAAGAAAGGTTGGCACTCACCAATTTCTTTAAAAATATCTTCTTTAATTCATTACATTGTTAAAACTGGAATGCGTTAAAGGGATAAGAGATTTATATGCATAGGGAGCATTCCAGGGATGAGTCGTTTCGCGCTAAATCTAGCGCTTCATCTTGCCTCAGGCCTTAGGCAAGATGAAAGGGGCCAAATTCAGTTTGTGCACCAGGAAATTCTGTGGTTTACTAGACCAACTAATAGCTGGTCTAAAGCACAACTCCACAGCTTAAAATACTCCTAATAAATCATCCAGCATGATTTATCTGGTGCAGCACAAGCTAACTCTGCACTGGTCTATTCAAAGAAGGGTTTTATACATCTCCCTCATTGTAACTAGAGGCTCCTATTTTTTGAACATTTTTTAAAATCTGTTTTAAGATTATATACGTTTCTATTTGCTCCAGGCTTCCCTGGGACCTCCTGTTACTGCCAGCCTAATACAGGCCACAGTCGCATGCCTTAGCTGGTTTGTCCCTTTACATGAAACCACTACTGACCTTTTTACAAACAGTGGTGGACCAAAGAAGAGGAAAACATGTTATTTTGCTTTTCTTACACTGCCCTAGACCAGTATTGAAAAGAAAGATCCTTGACAGCCCCTTTAAAGTAGCAATGTTTCAGACATTTTAGTTTTCTGGCTTGCAATGATTATTAGACCATCTTTTAGCATCCATCTGGTTAATAGGGAATTTCCCAATGTATATACTGAACATGGAGATCAAACATGGTTTCTACCTTGCACAGCATGTCAAACATTTATTGCAGTTTTAAATTATTTGTTAAAACAGAATAATTGGATTGACATCCTAGAAAACCTGGTGTTTTTATGGGTGCACCTTTTTCATGTCCTGTATTCTAAAGGGTTTATTGTATAATTTATTATGGCTTTGAACGTTAATATTAAAGACAGAATTTGGCTAAGTCATGACCCAAGCAGAGAAAACCAAAGGGAGAAGTGTGCTTATCATATCAGTTGTGTTATTTCACATCAATAATAAATAAACACTTCCTTAATGCGTTCTTCATATTAGCAGAATTAAACCTATAAATAATAAATGAGTTCTAAGTCGGCAATGAGAAAACTACTTTGCTTAATGGATACACTTGATTTACTTTTTGCTTGACACGTGAAAGTCAAGCCTTTCACAACCCGACTAAAACAGCCACAGAATGAGCAATGTGACCAGCCTGAATTTCTATAGCATACCTGACTGTTATATATTTAAATAATACTGTATCTTTTTCTTAATTTTATGAGAAATCACATTACAAATAGACAAGTGCCTATGTTTTTGTTTTTTTTTGATACTATGTTTTCTTTGTTTTTAAAAATGAAAGGATTTCTAAATTAGACAAACTAAAAAAAGTTACTTGGCTAGATGAAGAAAAGATAAATAGAACATACAATACTTACATTAGTTGGTTGAATTCCCAGGTCCAATAAGAAAATTAGCAGAAGATTATAAATGAGTTGACATGTTATAGCGAACAGGTAGATTATTTTTTTTTAAATAAAACATTGAACAGTTTGGGTTTCATTGTGCCTACAAACCTCCAAAATTTAGATTTTTTTAGAATGTGAACCAGTAAAAATGGTGTTCTGATTCCAGCTATTAAATGTACAGGACATATACTTCTTTCAACCTGCAGGAGACATTGTCATTTGGACATAGCCTTTGACTTTCAGAACCAGGTTGGCTACTAGACTGAAACCTATAGATAAGTAAAGTATATTAAATTGCTCTATATGAATATTCAATAGGACTTGAATTAGGAAAAACAATGAGGGATTAGGACATTGAACAGCAATAGTCAAAAAGAAGATCAATACAAAGCTCCTGTTAAGCTAAAAGATACCTTGGGTTTTAGATACGTTCATGTGTCTGATTGTTCCTTGAGTATTGTTCATGGCTGAGCAGTTCTTTACCTAGGTGTAGCAGTGACTGAGGTTAGTTATGGGAGCACCTCATGGAAGATGAATAGTTGTACACTGTTTTTACTATTAATGCAATAGTAATATAATGACATTTTTATATGAATTGCATGTTATGTTATTCAAATATTTACTTGGGCATTGTCCAAAATCACATTTTTGCTAATATTTAGATGGATTGTAACCGTGCCACTGAAACCTCCCTCATTCATAGGGACTTTATTAATACTGTACCTCAATGCACATTTTTGTAAGAATGTATGCTAGAATGAATGGAATAAAGACATTGATACAAGTGCTCCTATAAATCCAATACAAAATACACTATAGTCAGCTAAAATTTAAACAGATAACATGATTTACATTGAATTACATTATGATGGCAATTGTAATGAAACCAGTCAGTCCTTGAAGTTGCTGATTGTTCTAAAACAGTGAGGGAACATACATTGCATTACATATAGATACAGTATGTATGGGTCTTTATGGGACCAGTCAGCGTCATCATGCTGACCCCTGTCCACTGCTAAAATTGCCTACATTGGGCACTTGACCTTCAGAACTGAACCTTCAGGTCTGATAAATTACATTTGCATTTCCATCACATGGATGGCAGGTGCACATGCATATCTCACCTGGGGAAAAGATGGTAACAGAATCCATTAGGGAATGAAGACAGACTGTCACATGTAGTGTGATGCTCTGGATAGTGTTCTTCTGGAAAGCCTTTTGATGAAGTCCATGACTTGACAAAAAAGACCTACATAATATTAGGAAGGTAGTTTTAATGTTTGTATCTTCTCATCCCAAGACCTTGTTTTATAAACATGGCTCCTTCCCCTAATTTTTTTGTAATGTGTATGTAAGTGTAGGGGGCAGGATATTAGATAATTTACCAATATACATCTATTAAAAAATTCTGCACTGCTTTCCTGATATGTAAAGTATGCAAATACCAGGATGCCTGTTGTAGTCTAGGGCCACCCATCTAGGGCCAAGCCTATGCAGTTTCAGTAAAAATAAATAAGCACCACAGTTTTGGACTTGATGGAGGTCCTCTTTCAAGGTACCAATGTTAACTATAATATGGTGAACCTTCGTATCTGAAGTGTAAAAAGGCTGAAGTAGAAACAGAGTGCTGTCCACAAGATTTGGATAACACCTGTTGGTAATCTATCCTATTATGCCAACAAGACGTTCTTATATCTCAGTTCCTTGTACATCATATTATTAATTATATTACAAATGAAATAATTATATGTACATATGTCATCGATAAGCAGCGTTCACGTAAAATAAAAATGCTCAGTATTAGGCAACCGTTTATATCGAACTTGTATCGAGATTGTAATTGATCCGGGTTGTGGCTACAAATTATTGATATTCTTAGTGCTCACTTTACCGTTTTTTTTACCTTTAGATTCACAATCCTTAGATTCTATGTAAAACGTTTAGTACACTACTGAGGTGGAAAGCACTTCTATATTCACTTAATGAGGTGTTGTTACCAAAAACCTGCATTCAGTACCTTATTTGCTTTTTATCTTGTCTGTAAAGCAATTGTTTTGCTACAGAAACATGTCAATTTTACATGGCTACAAATAGCTAGTATATTGAAGTTCTACAGTGACACGAGATACTGAAAGATGTTAGTTTTATTGAAACACTCTTTTCAGTCAGCAAGGTCACTTGTGGCAATAATCCGCTCATTAGAGGTGTAATCCATCACTCAAGTAATATCAATTTGGTGCCAGGGTTTTAATGCAGGTTTTACTAATCATTAGCGGCAGTTTGTCAACTGCATAATTCACATGGGATTCTGGGTATGCATGATTTAGCAGGTGACCCTTGACCTCAGCTGAGTAAGAAGCTTGCCTTAGAGGCAAAATCAAGAGGGACAATAAGCAGCTCTCACTCATGAACAATTGTTATGCCTAACAGCATGACTATCATTTTAAAAGGGAAAGGAGAAAAATCTCTGTGCTGAATAATTAAGGCTTAAGATTCACCTGAGACCTTAGGTTTGGATGGAGGCAAAACTTTGTGCTCTATTGTCAGCTATATGGGCATGGCAGCCCCTCAGCACGATTCCTATATTTCTAGGCAATTAATATAAAAATCTATATCAACAGAAATCAATTATGGTGTCAAAAATTGTTGGAAAACATGTTCCACTTTCGTTCTGCCTCCTTACTTTCAAGGTTATGTGATTTTAAAACATTGCATTAAGTGCATTCTAATTGCTGGAGCGTAAATGATGGAATCCATAATTCTGAGATTCAAATGCTATTAGCTAACTAAATTCTGCTTTATTCCAATTAGCGGTGCTCAGCTAAAGATTTACAAAATGTTGCAAGCAGTGCCGATGATTTGATTTCCGACACATAAAGACAAAGATGAAGAAGAGGGAACATTAAACTCTAAAACATCTTGTTGGAATTAAAACAAATTAACAGACATAATTTCATTGGTATAATTGATATGAGATAAACTGGATGTTGCTTCATTTGCATGCTTTCTGCTTGCTAATGTCTAAAAAAATAATAAGCCTGCAGAAAAAAACACATTAAATTATGCTGTAGATACTGTTCTGTTTTCTTGATTTTCTGCTGGATGTATGCTAATAAGAAGCCAGTGGGATGAGATCCGAATACTTACTACAACATACACTGCCTTGATATTCTCAATGGACAGTGGTGATTAGGAGGCTGCCTTGTACAATATCACAGTAATAATTCATTAACTAGCAATAATGAGTGATTCATAAGGATTATGGAACCATCTCCACTCGCAGCCACAGTCTGTTTTCCTTCTTTTTTTTTTTTTTTAAATCCTTTGTCAATTATTTTTTTCATCACAGAGCTTCTTGCGAACAGCCCCCAGTTGAGCTAGGCTTACCATAAAGGAATAATAGCAGACCTGAAAAGGCCTCCAAGCAGGAGAATCCTGAAGAAGATACAGTGAGGAACGCATCATCTAAAAATATGCTTATGTTTTATTCTAGAATCCGGTTATCAATCATTTTAAATGAAGTGTTTAGTTCCATAGTTGTATTCCTGCATTTTATTCTATTGTTATCACTAAATCTGTGAGATTATTTGGTTCAAGCAAATGAATACATTGCTAGAAAGCTACTAATGTCTATCACTTGTTTCTGAGCATTATGTGTATTTCTGACCTTACAACAGGTTTCAGGCCATTTTGTTTGCTGATGTTTGTGTTCACCTATTTCCCCCACCTATTTTCTGGGTGCATCGGCAATCTGAAACATTTTGCTTTGTAAGACTGGCATATGGCGTACAAGGAATTATACTGTAAACATCTCCTACATGGGACTAACAATGGAGATAAGAAGTAGTACATTTTATCCTTACATACAATAAATAAATTATACATTTTATATGTTAACCATTGATCTATTCTTGTGCTTTCTTTAAACAGCATTTGTATATTATATTATTAATTATATTACAAATGAAAAACATGCAATAATAATATGTACATATGTCATCAATAAGCAGCGTTCATGTAAAATAAAAATGATCAATACTAGGCAACCATTTATATCGAACTTGTATCGAGATTGTAATTGATCACGGGTTGTGGCTACAAATTATTGATATTCTTAGTGCCTACTTTACCGGTTCTTTTACCTTTAGATTCACGATCCTTAGATTCTATGTAAAACGTTTAGTACACTACTGAGGAAGAAAGCACTTCTATATTCACTTAATGAGGTGTTGTTACCAAAAACCTGCATTCAGTACCTTATTTGCTTTTTATCTTGTCTGTAAAGCAATTGTTTTGCTACAGAAACATGTCAATTTTACATGGCTAGACGTAAGGGAATAGTATACACTCACCGGCCACTTTATTAGGTACCCCTGTCCAACGGCTTGTTAACACTTAATTTCTAATCAGCCAATCACATGGCGGGAACTCAGTGCATTTAGGCATGTAGACATGGTCAAGACAATCTCCTGCAGTTCAAACTGAGCATCAGTATGGGGAAGAAAGGTGATTTGAGTGCCTTTGAACGTGGCATGGTTGTTGGTGCCAGAAGGGCTGGTCTGAGTATTTCAGAAACTGCTGATCTACTGGGATTTTCACACACAACCATCTCTAGGGTTTGCAGAGAATGGTCCGAAAAAGAAAAAACATCCAGTGAGCGGCAGTTCTGTGGGCGGAAATGCCTTGTTGATGCCAGAGGTCAGAGGAGAATGGGCAGACTGGTTCGAGCTGATAGAAAGGCAACAGTGACTCAAATCGCCACCCGTTACAACCAAGGTAGGCAGAAGAGCATCTCTGAACGCACAGTACGTCGAACTTTGAGGCAGATGGGCTACAGCAGCAGAAGACCACACCGGGTGCCACTCCTTTCAGCTAAGAACAGGAAACTGAGGCTACAATTTGCACAAGCTCATCGAAATTGGACAGTAGAAGATTGGAAAAACGTTGCCTGGTCTGATCAGTCTCGATTTCTGCTGCGACATTTGGATGGTAGGGTCAGAATTTGGCGTCAACAACATGAAAGCATGGATCCCTCCTGCCTTGTATCAACGGTTCAGGCTGGTGGTGGTGGTGTCATGGTGTGGGGAATATTTTCTTGGCACTCTTTGGGCCCCTTGGTACCAATTGAGCATCGTTGCAACGCCACAGCCTACCTGAGTATTGTTGCTGACCATGTCCATCCCTTTATGACCACAATGTACCCAACATCTGATGGCTACTTTCAGCAGGATAATGCGCCATGTCATAAAGCTGGAATCATCTCAGACTGGTTTCTTGAACATGACAATGAGTTCACTGTACTCAAATGGCCTCCACAGTCACCAGATCTCAATCCAATAGAGCATCTTTGGGATGTGGTGGAACGGGAGATTCGCATCATGGATGTTCAACCGACAAATCTGCGGCTGTGATGCCATCATGTCAATATGGACCAAAATCTCTGAGGAATGCTTCCAGCACCTTGTTGAATCTATGCCACGAAGAATTGAGGCAGTTCTGAAGGCAAAAGGGGGTCCAACCCGTTACTAGCATGGTGTACCTAATAAAGTGGCCGGTGAGTGTATAAGGGGGGCAGTGTGGCCACTGGAGGGCGGCCCACGGAGGGGCCCACTAAGGCTCTGTCGCCCAGGGGCCCACTAAAACCTGGAGCCGGCCCTGCTTTGGGATGTGGTGGAACGGGAGATTCGCATCATGGATGTGCAGCCGACAAATCTGCGGCAACTGTGTGATGCCATCATGTCAATATGGACCAAAATCTCTGAGGAATGCTTCCAGCACCTTGTTGAATCTATGCCACAAAGAATTGAGGCAGTTCTGAAGGCAAAAGGGGGTCCAACCCGTTACTAGCATGGTGTACCTAATAAAGTGGCCGGTGAGTGTATAACAGTACATAGGGATTGGAAAAATAGCAAAGGTATAAAGTGGTAAAACAATACACATATTGATAGGGTATGATTGAAAGAATACAATATTGGACGTTTATCCTGGGGATAAGCCATTAATTTCACATAGTGGGATCCTATTGTATTGCAATCTACATTATAGCTAGCATATATTGAGGGATGCAGGGATCACTTTGTGTTTGTTCTTTTATGGTATTTATACGGTTTTTAATGACATAAATACATTAATTCATTAGTTCTTTTCTTAAGATAAAGAAAATGATGTGATTTTTTTTCTTCATTCCATGCCCACCCCTCCCCATATCTCTGTATGATACAGCGCTGGGAATAGGGTGGGCGTGTAAACAAACAGGGGCACGAACCGGAAAGACAAAATTGTGTGACGCTGGGAGGGACCGTGGAGGTAAGTAAATGTTTATTTGTTTATTGTTTCGTAGCCCCCTCCCGGCCACATATAATTTTTTAGGTCTTGGACAACCCATTTAATTGACAGAATTCAAACAGAATGGACAATAGGAATCTGAATGAAATCAATATTTGGTGTGACCACAATTGCCTTTAAATTAATTCGTGCCGGTACACTAGAACTCAATTTTGGAAGTAATTCAGCAGGAAGGTTGTTCAAAGCGTCTTGGAGAACCAAACCCAGACCTTCTATGTATGTAGGCTTGCTTATAGAAAATCTAGCACCAGGAATCTACTTAGTAGATCCAGATAAGAGATCCCCCAGATATGGCTCATTCCTATAAACCTTTTATGATTTTCTAAAATGTAACCTGTTTAAATAGTTTATTTAAATTCTAACTTCAGAGGCAACTTGGGGTGTGTAGTAACCTCTGGGAGTTCATGGCGCAAAGGGTACTCCATGTCCCAAGTATCCTTTCAGGTCCACCTCCCTGTGTGTACATGTCTCTTATGAACACGGTAGCATGGTCCACTTCAGGTACAGTAGCTTTTAGCATGCTGCCGATTTCAGGAGAGCTCTGTGAATCTGCAGAAGCTCCTGGTACCAAGCTAGCTTCACTAATTTTACATGCACAGCATGGAAGCCACTGTGTCTGAGACTGTGAGAGAAAGTGTCCCAGTTGGTGATGCCATTAAGACAGACTAGAGCAATGAGAACCAGGAGGTTCTGTATATATGCAAAGGGCAGCATGATGAGAACAGTACATAACAGTACATTAGACATGTCTAATGAACAGATTAATCGAAAAGTGGCTAACCCCTTCAAGCTTGCTACAGTGGCTATCACATGCTAGAACAGAAAACTTGTTAAACTGGTCAACTTGTTACTTGTAACTTTTGAAAGTTTATTTTTGTTCAGTATGATCACAGATGGAACAAATTTTTTATATTTGTTGTATTTTAATACCTAAAATGTACATTTACATTCTAACACTACATTTTATCTACTTTAGTGTACAGAGCTATGTAAGTTTTTATTGCTGTACAGAACTTGCTGGTCAGGGGTTTATAGCAAAAATCAGTCTCTAAACAGGATTAAATCCAAAGCATTTAAAAAAATACTAATTAACTATTAGACTAATAGATGTTAGATTTTACTATTTGCCCGCTTTACACATAAATGGGCAGAGGGAACATAGAAGAACACTAGATTCTCACTGTTACTAACAGTGCTGTTCTGTTTGGTCTGGATGTCAGAGTTCTGCTCCTGGGGCCTGACGTGATGGGGCCATCACATCAATCATCTGATCAAATTTAGTTCTGTGTCTACTGTAGACCCAGTTTGTAGTTAGCTCCTGGTATCTAGATATCATTATTTCTGATCTCTGTATGCTTGTATCTTTACATTCTGCCTAGTTGTCCCTTTCCACCTAGGGTAAAGTGGGTTAAGTAGGTAAAGACAGCTAGGTAGGGGATTTATTCTCAGGGCCCACTATGTCTGTCTGTGTGTTCACAGACCCTGCAGTACAGCTTCAAAGAGGATAAAATATGAATTATTTTGATCATCATGAGGCATCGAGTTGTCCTTTAACTGAAAAAATATGTAAACACATAAGTCATTTAATGTATGTATATCTAGAGATTCAATATAGCAATTCTAATGCATTCCCTATGCCTTTTGTTAAAAAGTGCAGGGTTACAGGTAGCAGTTTCACTTAGACCAGGGGCTGTATTGCCACTTTAAAACTTAAATATGCTACCAGACTTTACCACATTAAACTACTAGCACCCTCAGGTAGAGTATGAGATGTTTTTTCTAGAATTCCCTCTTTTTGTGCAGTCTCACCAGTTTACCTATAAAAATGTCCTTAAAAGCCATGTGAAAATGAGCAGAGAGTCACATTTTGCCTAAGATGAATCAATTTTAGAGGCTGCATGAGATGTGTTGGTTCTACAGTATCTAGAAACATGCTTTTGATGTCATATTAAAGATGAGACTCTCATCTTATCAGGTTTTTGGTTCTGTGAGCTACAGATCAGGAGATTTAGACAGGCAGCATTTGAATTTATCTGCAGCAAACATTTACAACTATGTATTTAAGTGCTCAAATCTGATGCTAACCTGTTTCTATGTACTGTAGAACCAAAGATGGGGGCATCTGAAGTGACACTCCTCATGCAGCCTTTAAATTTGAGTTTTGTCTGGCAAATATGAGTCTTCCCTGATTTTTGATGCAATTGTTAAAGGTAAATGGGTGAGATTTCACATAAAAGAGCAATTTCTAGGAAGGATATTTCATACCCTACCTGAGGGGTTTAGTAGTGTTATTGAGTAAAATCTGGTGACAGGCTCCCATTAAGAAGACAACAATAATATAAAAAGAACATCATAAGGGAGGATTGCCAAAACAATTTTTCAATTTTCACATAACTACTTTAAATATTAGTGCCGAATTTTGTCAGTGGAAGGACCAGGGCCAGCGCTATGGGTAGGTAAAGTGGGCATTTGCCCAGGGCCCCCTGAAAGAGGAGAATATCTTCTTTCAAGTGAATCTATAATTGTCGTTCTAGGTGCCATGGATCCAGAGATATTCAGGTTTAAAGTGAGAATTTCAGGTGCGATTTTTAGAAACACACATGTAGATTCATACAAAAAAGTAGACTCTCTTCTTTCATAGGAAAAAAGATTCAGAGATACAGCCCCCTGAATTGTGACTTCCCTTCCAGATTCTTAGCCGGCAGGCTACAGGGAGAATTTGCTGGACACAGGAGCTGCTGCACCTCACAGATAATGGAAATATTCACTTTATATGTTGTTACATTTTGATAAGGGATGATATTAACTAATATTCATGTTTTAACCCTCTCTAAGAACACAGTTTCTCTCTTATTGCCACTCAGGAGTATAGTTAGTATCATCCTGAAAAGCTGAAGGTACTTTTAAATCTAGGCCTTTTGGTATCATATCATATTTAATATACAGCTCGTGGAACATAATATCTAAACTGTTGGCTAGCTCTTTTTTGGCTAAATCCTCAAAAGTCATGAATAGCATGGCCATCTCCTTGGTACGGGAGATAGGTTCCATTCTTCTGTTCTCAGGGCTTGTTTCACCTAGAATTTTGTGCAAGAGTTCTCTTCTATGAAAAATCCTCTTTTCAAAGTATTCCATCTCGGTGGTTCAGATGCTGGTCTTGTCCAACAGTGATCTAGTCTCAGTAGCTGCTCTCCGTCTTTTTCCACCAATCACGTGCAGGTATCAGGGTGACCCCTCGTGTCGGTGATTACTAGTGAAGAAATAACCTAGAGACCATCTGTGGAGATCATGGGTACTCCAAATGTATGGTCGGATAAGGAGGAAGGGGAGACAAGAAAGGGCTATCCTAGTGCAGTATGTCAACTAAATTGTTAGATTATATAAGATGGTAAATGTGGTCACCTTTTTAGTGCTTTTTAGGGCACTTTGAATGATCTCTCTAAATGGCTGCCGATATTCACCTTCTACATGCAGGGGACCGTTGAACCACATATGGACTGAAAGCCAATCAGTTGGTGACCAACTGCACAAAGCTCATGAAAAGTCAATAAACAGGGAACTTTTACTCTGATTTAAAGGGAATGTATCACATTAAAAATGAGGATGAGTTTGCTAGATGACTAATTTACAGCAGGAGAAGC
Source organism: Engystomops pustulosus (assembly GCA_019512145.1). Taxonomy (NCBI): domain Eukaryota; kingdom Metazoa; phylum Chordata; class Amphibia; order Anura; family Leptodactylidae; genus Engystomops; species Engystomops pustulosus. The sequence goes on along the minus strand of CM033642.1, from coordinate 83,825,874 downwards.
TGAGCAGAATGATATACAAATGTTGTCCTTTCTTCTTTGATCCTTGACATAACTTGAGATCATCAGATTCTCTAAATGCACAGGTTTGTGATATTTTTCATATTTTTATGAAAAAACTTTTCACACAAATGAAAGCAAACATAAGGGTGGACACTGTAATTTTCATTTATTGATCTAAATCTATGATAATTTTGGGTTTTAGCTGTCCAATGGGCTGTCCAATTGGGTGAGGCTTTTGACTAGGGTTAGGAAGGAAGAATTCTACTTATGGAGATTTTGCCAATTAAGGCCTCTTTGGAGACTTATAACCATTGACATTCCACTTGATGATTCTGGGAAAATACATTTTCAGGATGAGAAAAGCAACGCCTCTTTTGCTACCTTGTAAGGCAGTCCCCTTATCACCAAGCATGTCTTTCAGGAAGGCTAATGACATGATGTGGGATTAAAACCAAACCAGTTTATCTAGACATTGTAAACAGAAATGTTTTGATGTGGTTACATCACATCTGTTTTGGGTTGTCATAAGAACAATGATTAATTATTCATCATTGAATATTTTGTGCATATTTTAGTTACAATGATTGTTACATGGTCCTTACAAAATTACTGCACACTTCTATGCAATTTTCTATTTACTTATAATGCTACTAACCTTAAAGGGAACCAGTCATCAGGAGCCCTTTTTCTGACTCCCCCATGTCACCATAGAGAATAATGTGCACATTGCAAAAGTGTTTTTATAATAAAACTGGCTTTTTGTGATAATAAGAAAAGTTAGATGAAAGTTTTGTTCTGCAGAGCAGCGTCCCATGGGAGTGGCCAGTGAGAAGCGTTTCCCCACCCACGGGAAACAGCTTCATCATGCGTCTATTTCAAATGAAAGTAAAATGCCCATATTCCTTCTCTTTGAATTAGACGCTTGATTGAGCAGTTTTCCGAGGGTGGGGAGAAACCTCACTGGCAATGTGCATGGGAGAAAGGTAAACTTCCATCTGACTTTTCTTTTTATTGACAAAAGCCAGTTTTATTATAAAATCACTTTGGCAATGTGCACACTACTATCTATGGGGACACAGTGAAGCCAGAAAACGGGCTACTGATGACAGGTTTCCTTTAATAGTACTTTTTCATTACTTTACCTTCTAATAAGTGTTTAATGGAAAGAATATACACTTACTAAATTGTCAGTAAGCACTTAACAATTATTGAGAATTTTGCTTTACTAACATATACTGGTATACGATTTGCAAAGATGTGTTAAATATATTTTACAAAAAAAATCACAAAACAAAAAATATTCTCCATTTAGCACTGACACATGGGAGAAAGGAAAGTATATGTTAATGTTATTTGTAGAATTTACTTTAGATGGGTTTTCAGATAAAACCTGATGGTTTGAAAAATAGGTTGGAAACAATCTTTGCTACCTAGATCCCTTGTGCCCTTATGCTGATGGGATAGTCGAAAAACATAGCATATCTAGGTGAAAACAGTAGTTTGTATAAATAGAATGCTTCAATTTTGCATAAACATTTATTAAATCTTAAGACCATCATATGACTAAACCTACTTATTGTAATCTTGTCAAAAATGTATTTAATTGATATACAGTAGAAACCCTGAAATAATACAGCACAAAGAAGTAAATAAAAACATGTAAAAAAGCACATTTCAATAAACCAATACATCATTGTCAAGCAAAAAGATTACATTTTTGTTGTTCTTTTTTAACCCGGGAACTGAAGGTGAGTGAAATGCAAAACAGATAAAGTGAAGTAAAGATGAAATAAGACAACAAAAAGACAATGATAATAACAGGGAAGCCATTTTTAATAAGAAATTGCATTGGGGAAAAAAACATTTATAGCTACTATAATGAGAAAAAGAAAGTACAACCTCTTTGAATTCTATGGTCTCATGTACCGGGATATAATTTAAACTGTGGTCCACAGAAGGTAATAAAATTAGACAAATACAACTGAAAAGATTCCATTGTGCTGTTATTTATTTATGTAACAAAAACTAGGTAAAAATGCAGAAGTAGAGTTTAAAAAGGTAAGGGCAGTGTACTATAAGATTTGAGCGGGAAAGGACGTGCTGCTAATCAAATGTACTCAATTAATTGAACATCAGGAAGTGTGACCACATCTATAAGATATGTATACTACAATGGGAGCAGGCACTACTGGAAAAATTTTATGAGAATAATGTCCACGTATCCCTGAATACAACGTATGACAACACTCAAGAAAAAAGATGGGATACGTACAAAGGACTGACCATAAAAGACCAAATTTATTAATTATTAAAGACAACCACACATATAAACAGGACAAGAAAAAATAAAAACACTCAAAAAGATACACACCAAAGGGTGCATCTGTCTGCCAGGGACAAATGAGCCCTGTAATCCCTCCCACGTACAGACTATATTAAGTAATGTAATAGTAAATGTACATGATGGCACCTCAGGAAGTCACCAGCTAGGTGACGATACGCGTGGGGTCTGCTCCACATCCCTCCCCGTCTGAATTGGCCTGCCTGTTGTACTGGATTTCACCTTCGTTCGGATAGGTATCGTTCATGCACTGTCCTACTGAGCGGCACTGCATTCTTTCACAGGCAGCCTTGCTTTGATCACCAGGTCTTACTATATCCAGCATCACTCTGCTATTGATACATTATTGTCAATATCTTCTCCTTCACCTTCATTTGCAGTTTGGATACCTGGTGCCATCATGTACATTTATTATTACATTACTTAATATTGTCTGTACGTGGGAGGGATTACAGGGCTCATTTGTCCCTGGCAGACAGATGCACCTATCTTTTTAAGTGTTTTTATTTTTTCTTGTCCTGTTTATATGTGTGGTTGTCTTTAATAATTAATAAATTTTGTCTATTATGGTCAGTCCTTTGTACGTATCTTTTTTCTTGAGTGTTGTCATACACATCTATAAGATAGATATCAGGAATGCTCATGTAGAAGGAGTAGTAGGACCATTTCCAAACTATTTGATGTGCATTATCCAAAAAGTGAAAAAATTACTCACACATGAAAAACATTGACTGTTAACAATGTTCCTGAATGTGTACGCAATAGAAAATCCAACCCAAGCTAAGCTTGTAATGCACAGAATACAAGTTATTGATGGCACAATTAGACTCAAGACAGGCGGCACTATAAGACTGAACAAGTATGTCCAGGGTTGTACAGGCAGGTTTGTTCTTAAGTTGAGTTTGTATGTAAGTCGGAACTGTATACTTTATTATTGTAACCCCGTCAAAATTTTTTTGGTCTCTGTGACAATTGGATTTTAAAGATGTTATGTTGTCATAAGAACCAGGATTAACAACAAATCTTAATTACAGACACCTCAGATAACTGTTACAGCTGTTTATTGTAGCCTAGGACTAAAGTACAGCAAATTACCAAAATCCAGAGGTCCGTTTGTAACTAGGGGTCGTATGTAAGTCAGGTGTTCTTAAGTAGGGGACCGCCTGTATTTATATGTAGGCAAAGAGAGCACTGTGGTGGCCCCCTGGGGGAGTGGCAAGGCCAGGGAACAGGGTATTTAATTTAAAAATATGTATATATATTATATATGCAATAACCTCATCATTAACTATAGGGTACTGTTTTAGTGTGTATGTGTACATTTTTATTTAAAGGGGCTGTCTGGGATTTTTAAATATAGGTCCTAGGGGGTAGGAAAATGCAAACAGTCAAGTCTAAGCATAACACAGGTAAATGCAGAATACATGGAAATCTTGGGAAAGTAGACTTACCTTTTTGCACAGATCTTTAACACTGGAAGTTATTCTAAATAACAGTTTTATTATCATGCAGAAAACAATATACTGCTTTCCGTAATGGAACAATTTGTGTCTATTTTTATTTTATATTCACTGTCAGGAGGAAGCTTCAGTAAATTACTGCAAAATAGATTTTAATTTATACTAATGCTGGTTTAAGACTCCATGACTAGGCTGAATTGCAGCCATGTTTACATGTAATTAGGCCTTAGGGGATAAATAACTTGGTATTGTATGTCTTGTGTGGAAGTACTCTGAGCAGTGATAATGTGTCATGAATGCTTGCAGAGCGGTTTTGCTATTATTATTTTGACATACTGGTAGAAGTATTTTAAAATTCGTTAAATAATAAAGTATGCCTGCATGTGTCCTAATGCACTTAAAGCCCCCTGTGACTTGCTGCCTTTTTGCAAAGGATATATTGTTATTAAATGAAGATGGAATGATTGGCTTGACATTGTCGGAAACAGGTATGAGATCCTGTAGTTCTGAATAAGTACAATACATAGAAAATTATATGATTGACAACTTGACAGAAGAATCATGTTGCCGAAAGAGAATAAAAGAGAGCAGTTTGGTAAAAAAATAAAGAGTGATGCCTATAATCTATTCTCAAATGTTCAAAAATAAACCAATAAAATAACTATGCTAGAAAAACAAAAAATAAATATTAGCATAGCAGAAACCAAGATGAAAAGGAAGTTTTCTATAAAGTGTAGTGAAATATCCTTTCGGTTTACATACAAACCATTGTTCCATGCAGGTTATAGATCGATTATAGTAATATGGTATTCCTTCTTTGTACTTACTTATGACTCTGGATTTAAATTATGTGGACATACAAACGAGGCAGGTTGGAAAACACTGGGGGTCATTTACTAAGGGCCCGATTCGCATTTTCCCGACGTGTTACCCGAATATTTCCGATTTGCGCCGATTTTCCCTGTATTGCCCCGGGTTTTTGGCGCACGCGATCGGATTGTGGCGCATCGGCGCCGGCATGCACACGACGGAAATCGGGGGGCGTGGCCCAACAAAAACCCGACAGATTCAGAAAAACCGCCGCATTTTTTTTAATGCGTTCCAGTGCGTTCCGATGCTCTTCAGCGCAGCAGCGACACCTGGTGGACGTCGGTGGAACTACCTTATTGAATCCCGGCCGGACCTGAATCCACCGCAGAGAACGCGCCGCTGGATCGCGAATGGACCGGGTAAGTAAATTTGCCCCACTGTGGCAACACACCATAAATGACCAAACAAAGACCCAAGCAAGGTGAGTAAATATTTGTTTTATTTTTTACTACAATGAACACATTTTTATGTTTTTTTTTCAGATGTGTGTATACAGTAGACTACCTTGAATTTGATTGAGCACGTTGATGACTGCAATTTAAAAATGATAATAAAATAGTGAACTTCAATATTTAGGGTCTTTATTACAATAAAAATATATTACTATTACCCCCATGTCCCCACTCACTAGGAGTTCTAGAAAGAGCCTAAACTATGTGGGGCCAAAGACTGGTAATATGAGGCTAGGAAAGCACAAAAACTATGAGTTTTCATACTGCTAGTATAATGCTGCTGCTATTTTATTGTGTCTCCAGAATGTATCTCCAGAATGTACTTCCTCAGAAAACTTAAGTCTTTCAACATCTACAACAAAATCCTAAAGATGTTCTACGAATCTACTATTAAGCATTATATGCTACGTCATTGTCTGTTGGGGAGGGTCAATAAAAAAAGGAATATAATAGGTTGGCACTCAGAATCACAATCACCAGAAGGCCACATAGCATTGTAGGATAGATAGCCTTAACCCCATTGACAGCATTTGGCAGGTTAGGAGTCGCAGCAAGTTTATTTCCATTGCAGGAAACTCATTCCACCCATTGCACAAAGTACTACTCCAACAATGGAGTGACTGGTATAGGCAGATCAGCTGCCAAAAGACAAGGTTTGAGAACTCCTTTATACCGAGAGCCATCAATTTCTACAAAAAATAGACTCAGGGAGCAGCAAAACCAACTTAATTCTAAAAAATTACATCTGCTAATTTTTCATATCATATACAACATGCTTATTTTCCATAACTTGGCATAATAGCAGCTATATTAATTATCTGGAGCATTGATGGCGAAGTTCCCAAATGGAAATTCAAGTAGTAATTTACTGCTGCATGCTCTTCCAAAGAGTTAAATGGAATTGCATCCTAAAATGACCAATAACATTGAATAAGGAGGGAAAGTTCAGACTAACTTTGCAGCTTGCCCCTGGCCTCCCGCCCCCCACTGGATGACTCATAGGACCAAGAGCAGAAACTCAAATGATAATCTGACCATGTCCACACCTTCTTGCTCCTGCTGCAGTGCTAGGCAGCCCAGAATGTGGGACTTTATAATGTGTGTCACTGAGCCTGGCAAATCCTGGGTTGCCTTGAACTACAGGAGGAGGCCTTCAATGCAGTTAATAGCCAACGTGCCCACAGACAGGGCTCTGCATGCCATCTCTGACACCCATGCCATAGGTTCACCACCACTGATATAGAGGATGAAGTTAAAGAGGATGAAGCAGCACTCCAATTCGATGAGAAGAATAAAGTTTTATTCCACCATAAGCCGAACGTTTCGCCTTATCAATAAAGCATTATCAAGCGTAGTGAGAGTCAGTGGTCAGCTGACTTAAATAGGCGGCGCAATCTTCGCCGGTACAACGTGACCTCACATAAGTGACATAAACATAAGTGCAAAAAGCAGGTATAGTGACTGATATAACGTATTATAGTATCTCACAGTGTACATATCAAACCATGAGCCAAAAAAACACACTTTGACTCTAAATATCGTCACCAGAAACTAGTGACGTGTTTGCTAGAATTCATCCACATAAAGTGCATAGTGACAATTAAAAACAGGGTGTGACAGCTATCAAAAACATCATGCAATATAAACATATTTATAAATATATTTATATGTATATCGGTATGTCAATCCGACAGATTATCCCGATTCCTGTTATGCGCATGCGTAGCAAAGAAGAGGATCATATCGCGGCCATCTTGTGAAGGGAACCCAATGTTCAGTTCAGGGCGGCAGCTCGGACCACACGTTTGGACTAAGACGAACCGAGCGGGACTTCATTGGGTGATGTACGGGAGGATCCCAGGGTCCAGGTACATAGAGCAACAGGCTCATGACAGCGATATACGCTATCCCATTCGAGCCCATATTCCTGCCCCCTCGGGGTCAATTATCTCGTCCGAGGAGTCCACCGGTTTCCAAAGTTCCCGATCCCTAGTGTCACCGCCACATCGGAAAGTCATATCTGTCCACGTCTTGGTCCAATTGCTACTATAGAAAACAGAACAACAGGTAGATTATAATTGGCCAATATGAACCACTGAGTATAATATGTATAGTCCACCCTCATATTCCAATTCTGGTATTGAAAATTAATACATAAATAATTCAAATATAAAATATGTCAAACTCCACGGAATAGTCCGTCAAAAGGGTCGGATCCCTTAGAGGTCATTATGGGACCAGTGCATTAGATAAAGACATTAAGGGGATAGTCCTATTCAAACCATGAGGGTATAAGGATTTATTTGTGTATCCATTGCACCTCCCTCACGTTTTTAATAAATAATTCTCTATTGCCCCAAATTTTGGTGGGGGTATTCTGTCAATAATCATAAATTTAAGATCCTTTACATCATGGTTAGCTTCGATAAAATGGAAAGGTACAGGTAAGTCCATTTTTTTAGTGCGTTATTAGATTTGTGGTTGTTAAGTCGCAATCTCATTCATTGTCGTCTCCAACGTAGAGGAGATTACAAGACATTGTAATACGTAAATCACAAACTCACTTCTGCATGTAGGTGGAATATTTTAAATTCACGTTCGTGATGGGATGAATAAATATCACCCTTTACATAAGTTAACAGTATCTACAGCACATACATGGAAAACACCCTTTCGGACCAATTTGTCCCTTTAATTAAAGACAATCCGTTCTCATCAACAGTCTGTCTTTTAGGTTTTTGTTCCTCCTATAGGAAACACAAGGAGGACTTTGAAATTCCGGTCTATTTTTATAAAGGTACTTAGAATGCCGCCAGTTACTCCGAATAATTGATGCAATGTTCTGACTATTGTGTATATAAGTAGATACCATGGGGATGCGTCTATTTTCCTCCTAGTCATGTTTTTAGAGAGCACTTCAGTACGGTCTAAATCTTTAACCTTTTCCATATTTTTTCTCACCAGGTCTTAGGATAAACCCCTATTAATGAATTTGTTCGCCCATGTGATAAGTTCGGTTAACTGAGTTGTCTCATCCTCAACAAACGCTTCCACCTCAACAGTTGACTGTAGGGGTAGACCGATCGTATTGTGTTTCTGGGGTGATGACTCTCGTATCTGAGGAGTGTATTACAGTCTGTTTCTTTGTAAATAGTTGTGTTTTCAATGATTGTTATCACCACATATACTTTAGTGTCTAAAAACTGTAGTCCGGATCTCAACCCACCATGGTAAATTTGATCTCCGTGTCTATATGATTAAGGTAGTTCAAAAACTCATCTAATGTCAGGGCGATCACCAGCCAGATGGCAAGACGTCGTCGATGTATCTCCACCACCTCAGCACATGGCTTGAAGTGGTGGGACACAAGAACGCACGATTCCTCCAGATCCCCATTACAATATTCGCTAGGCGGGGCCAGTGGCCCCATCGCCGTACCGCGGAGTTGGACAAAAAATGCATCATCGAACATAAAGTAATTACATGTAAGAATTAGTCCAGCAGACCCAATATGAATTCTTGCTCTCATTAGAGAATCGGAACTGGAGGTGCCTGCCCGACACTAGCCAATCCCCCGATCATGATTGATTGACGTGTATAGACTTGCACGTCAAACGAGACCAGTAGGGCTCCTGTTGGAACAAATACAGTAGATATATTGTTCAAAAAATCTTGTTATCCCTATGTACGATCTAGCATAACCGCATAACACATCTGAGTACTTTGTCAAGAAAAATAGCCACAGGAAACTAAATAAGGATCTCTTCCCGACACAATTGGTCGACCTGGTGGGGAGGACAAATTTTTTGTATCTTGGGTAGACAATATAGTAAAGGGGTTCTCGGAAATCTAGGTAATGAAAAATCATGTAGATTCTTTGTCAATTGTATCATAGCGAAAGCATATATCACAGGATTCTAATTTTTTCTGGTAAAAAAACCAGCGTCGGGCTTACGTCAAACTTTTTATATACCGCCTGATCATTTAGCTGCCTATACAACCTCATCCAGATACTTTGGCGGTCCATGACGACGATCCCACCCCCCTATCAGCGGTTTAATGATGAGATCGTCGTCATGGACCAACACTTTCCAATCCTTCCTCTCTGTGATAGAGAGGTTATTCCTAACCCAGAATGGGAAGATCTCTTTTTTAATTCTCAATATCACTGAGGACCGAAGTGATAAACGAATCCACCGCCGAGAATCGAAGGGGGAGAAAATTGCTCTTAAGGTACAGACCATATTCCCCAGGGTAACTTCACCATACATTTGTTACCATCAGTATTGTTAGGTAACATTGAAACCCTCCTTAAACCAGGTTTTTTAAGTTTCACTGTCCTGAAAAATTTATTTAATCAATATCAAGATTTAAACCAATCCATCGGTAGAACTGGGCAAAATGAAAGTCCTTTACTTAAAACATTAATTTCAGTTCCATAATAATATACGGGAAGATATATTTACTACCACAGAATGATGGGTTTTTCTTCTTGTTCGGTTGTGTTGTTGGTCTCAGGGTTTTTCCACCCGAGTCCTTTGATGTGGTGGTATTTGGCGTCCTCTCCCCTTCTTCTCCCTGTGTCCCTTCTGGTATCCATGTTGAGAGGGGGAGTTCCTAAAATCCACTTGTCGTAGTCGTGTTTATTTGTCCCGCATCATTACGTTTCCTGTTGTATCCGTTTGGTTTCTTTTTCGGCTGAAATGTCTCTCTTGTCTCCACGTGTAGATTCTCCTGATGCATAATCCTCGTTGTCCTCTCGTCCATTTATTTCGCTTTAACACCCTCCTGTTCCTTACGATATTTTGCAAAGATAGATTTAGTTTCTCTTTATAATTATTAAACTCATCAGAGTCCCCCAAAAGACCGTTCAATTGTCTGTTTCTAATGTGTCCAGTTTTAATTGACCGAGTTAATCCTGCTGTATGAACTCAATGTTTAGCAGATAATATCGAGGGCATATTTATTTGAGAGTCCTTCAAACCTTGTACAAAATTCCGTATTAATGGAAACAGATTCGGTCGGCCGTAATGTGACCTCAATCCCGGGGGATGATTCTTATGTTTATAGTATTGACATAGCAGGGGATAAGTTGCAACTCAAATATTACTGAACGTCTTGACACAAATTCATAACTTGCGTTTTAAAATCAAGCTTTCGCTTATGTCCAAAATGCCCCACACCAAGGGGACCACCCAATATCCGACTGACGTCCTCATCCCGTAAAGGTAAATAGATTTGGTGTACATTAGTTTGGTTCCATGTTGGTAGGAAAAAACACGTGATAACGCTCCCCGGTCAAACACAGGTAAAGAAAGGAGGTTGTGGAGCGGCACCGTGTAAGGAGGGTGCAGGTCTTCACAGAGGGCCCGACATGGCCCCAAATTGCAAATGAAGTTAAAGAGGATGAAGCAGCACTCCAATTCGATGAGAAAGAATGAAAGTTTTATTCCACCATAAGAGCGACGTTTCGCCTTATCAATAAAGGCATTATCAAGCGTAGTGAGAGTCAGTGGTCAGCTGACTTAAATAGGCGGCGCAATCTTCGCCGTACACGTGACCTCACATAAGTGACATAAACATAAGTGCAAAAAAGCAGGGTATAGTGACTGATATACGTATTATAGTATCTCACAGTGTACATATCAAACCATGATGTAAAGGATCTTAAATTTATGATTATTGACAGAATACCCCCACCAAAATTTGGGGGCAATAGAGAATTATTATTAAAACGGAGGGAGGTGCAATGGATACACAAATTAAATTCCTTATACCCTCATGGTTTGAATAGGGACTATCCCCTTAATGTCTTTATCTAATGCACTAGGTTCCCATAATGACCCTCTAAGGGATCCGACCCGTTTGACGGACTATTCCGTGGAGTTTGACATATTTTATATATTGAATTATTTATGTATTAATTTTCAATACCAGAATTGGAAATATGAGGTGTGACTATACATATTATACTCAGTGGTTCATATTGGCCAATTATTAATCTACCCTGTTGTTCTGTTTTCTATAGTAGCAATTGGACCAAGACGTGGACAGATATGACTTTCCGATTGGCGGTGACACTAGGGGATCGGGAACTTTGGAAACCGGTGGACTCCTCGGACGAGATAATTGACCCCGGAGGGGGCAGGAATATGGGCTCGAATGGGATAGCGTATATCGCTGTCATGAGCCTGTTGTCTCTATGTACCTTGGACCCTGGGGATCCTCCCGTACATCACCCAATGAAGTCCCGCTCGGTTCGTCTTAGTCCAAACGTGTGGTCCGAGCTGCGCCTGAACTGAACATTGGGCTTCCCTTACACAAGATGGCCGCGATATGATCCTCTTCTTTGCTACGCATGCGCATAACAGGAATCGGGATAATCTGTACCGGATTGACATACCGATATACATATATATATATTTATAAATATGTTTATATTGCATGATGTTTTTGATAGCTGTCACACCCTGTTTTTAATTGTCACTATGCACTTTATGTGGATGAATTCTAGCACACGTCACTAGTTCTGGTGACGATATTTAGAGTCAAAGTGTGTTTTTTGGCTCATGGTTTGATATGTACACTGTGAGATACTATAATACGTATATCAGTCACTATACCCTCTTTTTTGCACTTATGTTTATGTCACTATTGAGGTCACTGTGTACCGGCGAAGATTGCGCCGCCTATTTAAGTCACTGACCCTGACTCACTACGCTTGATAATGCCTTTTTGATAGGGCGAAACGTTCGCCTTATGGTGGAATAAAACTTTCATTCTTTCTTCTATCGATTGGAGTGCTGCTTCATCCTCTTTCACCTGGTTCATTTTTCACTTTTTGTGTGCCATTTTCCTTCCCGTCTTTTCCTGCGCTTCACTACCACTCAAGACCTGGTGGTCCTCCTTAACACACAACCCCTGCCCCCAGATACCGTTCGCACCCCAGTCCCACACGCAAGCCGATTTCCATCCCACCCCCTGACCACCTCCACGAGGCCACGTGTTCCCGCCCGCTCCACAAACCTCCTTTCTTTACCTGTGTTTGACCGGGGGCGTTTAGCACGTTGGTGTTTTTTTCCTACCAACATGAACCACTAATTACCACCAAATCTATTACCTTATTACCTTACGGATGAGGACTCATTCGGATATTGGGTGTCCCCCTTGGTGATGGGGGGCAATTTTTGGACATACACGAAACTGATTTAAAAACGCAAGTTGAATTTGGTGTCAAGACTAAGTTCGTAGGTCATTGAAGGGTCTTCTTATCTGTTTCCTTAGGCACTTTAACCCTGCTAATGTCAATACTATATAAACTCAGTGTGTTTTTTATAAATCTCCCCTTGATTGAGTCACTTTCCGGGCGCGAATCTGTTTCCCTCATCTAGACATACGAATTTGACAAGGTTTGAAACTCTCAAATAAATTATGCCCTCTGTGTGTTTGGTCTTGGGGATATATCCATACGCTAAACATTGAAGTTCATACAGCAGGATTTTAACATCCGGTCAATATAAACTTGGACACCTAGAACAGAATTGAAACGGTCCCTTTTGGTTGACTCTTAGTTTTTAAATAATTTAAAGAGAAACTATATCTATCTTATCATCTTTTGCAAAATAATCGTAAGGAACAGGAGTTATAAAAGCGACTAAATTTTGACGAGAAGAACAACTAGGATGATTAATGCATCGAGGAAGAATCTACACGTGGAGACAATAAGATACATTGTCCAGAAGCGAAAGAGAGGTGTAACGTTAACGGGATACCACAAAGAAACGTACTTATTCGGGACATAACTAAAAAACTAAATAACAGCTTTACTACTACGGACTGGCTGCTTTTTTTTCCGTTCTCTCTCTTTTTCTCGGTCCCCCTCCCCCCTTCTGTCGCACCCTGGGGGTTGTGTGGGGTGTTCCCCCTCGCAACATGGATACCAGAGGTCTGTCGGGACAGACTTGACAGTGGGGGTTAGGGTTTTGGGAGGAGTGAGACGCAGGATTATGCCGGTGGGGTGGTGGGGTGGCTCCGGGTTTTGGGTGGTGTGGGGGGGGGCAGCGGAAAAGCAGGGGAGAGGACCGTGAATGGGGGAAAAACTGCGCGTGGAGACGCGGATCACAAACTGCTGGGCTGACCGGAGGGTGCACGAGGAAAGGTAGGGCGCCTGGGGTGGCAGGTGAGCTTTTGGGGCGTCCGTGCGAGTAGTAAACGAGCTGCCCATTTTAAGTGTTAGTGGAGGAGCTCGGGTGGGTGTGCGAATCGGTGAATGGGGTTGGAGTTGTTTGGTGATATTAACTGTTTTGTCATTCTTGGTTTCTTTTTGGTATGTCATTATTTTTCTATACTGTGTTTGTTGTTTCTTTTATTGTGTTTTGTGTTGTGTGTGGTTTTGTGTTAGTTGTTTGTTGTTACAAGTTTTGGAATATTGGGTTTAACTGTTTTTCCTTTCGTGTTTTTTGTTTTTATTCGTTTTCTTTGTCTTTTTGTTGGTTTGGATCTTTTCTTTATTTTGTTTTGGTTTTTTTTCTGTTGTTCGTTAGTTTTGGACCTTTGACTTGTTTTTTTATTTTCTTTTTTTTATTATCTTGATTGTTTTTGGGGTGGGAGGGTGTGTCCCTCACCGTTCTCACAATAAACAAAAAGGGTGGGGGGGGGGGGGGTTGGGTGGGGGGTTGGTACGGTGAATGGTGTGTGGTGGGTGTTTTAGGGGGTAGGGTGGTGTGGGGGGAGACCGGCCACAGAAGGGAGAGGGGGATGCGTGCACAAAGGGGCAGATGAAAAGAGAGTCGGAGAAAGAAAAAGGGAACCGGGGGGGGGGGGGGGGACAGGGAGGGACAGGGGGAAGAGAGGGAAGGAAAGAAAAGCAAAAGGGCCTGAGGAGACGTACACACAAAAGAGGAACGAGGGGAAGCGGAAGGGACACCAGGGGAAACTGTGTAAAAAGGTAGGGGGAGAAAAAAAGACTGAATAAAAGAAAAGAGAAGAACGATGGTGAGAAGAAAGAGAATTGTGAAACATGCCTAAGAAAAAACAAAGAATTGGGCCTACCTACGGGAGGTGGATTGAACCCAAAAAGTATGAATGCTAATATATAAGTTGTGAGAGATGTATTTAATTGTAAATATAAAACAGGAAAAATTAAGTGGAGTAGTGGGCGTAGAAGATAATATTTAAGAGTTGGTACAATAGGATTAGGTAAATGATGTAAGGGGAATCTTAGAATTCAAGTACAGAGTGGGGTTGGTTGGGGGTGGTTTAAAAATAACACATATAGTTGAGTAAGTAGGATAGAATGGTAGGGAGATGTGCGATGTTGCTGTGTCAGAGGTAGGGAAAATGGAATGTGGATAGGTTATATATAAGGAGTGGTGGGGCTGGAGGATTGATTCTGTTTGGTGGTGATTGGCATGGAAAAGAGCACGGGAAAGGGTTAATTATTGTTTTAATGGGTGTGGTATCTTATTCGTTATGAAGTATATAGTTGACTTATAATTTGAAATGTTGGCATCGACTAGTGGTTGTTTGAACAGTTGTGGGGTGTGTGTTAGAGGCGGGTTGTGGAATTTAGGGTGGGGTTGTGTGGTGTGTTTTTTTGGTGTTGTTCTATGTGATGTGGTGTGGAGTGGGGTTGTGTGTTTTTGGGTCAGGGGGTGTTTGTTGTTTTTTTTTGGGTTGGTGTGGGGTGGTTGGTTGGTATGTTTTTTGTGTGTAGGGTTGGGGGGTGGGGTGAGTGTTGTGGGTGTGTTGGGGTGAGAGGTGTGGGGGTGGGGTGGGTGTTGTGTTGTGTGTGTTTTTATGTGGTGGGGTGTGTGGGGGTGTGGGTTGTGGTGGGGTGGGGGTGAGTTGTGGTTAGTTTTTTCTTTCTCATCGAATTGGAGTGCTGCTTCATCCTCTTTAACTTCATTTGCAATTTGGGGCCATGTCGGGCCCTCTGTGAAGACCTGCACCCTCCTTACACGGTGCCGCTCCACAACCTCCTTTCTTTACCTGTGTTTGACCGGGAGCGTTAGCACGTGTTTTTTCCTACCAACATGGAACCAACTAATGTACCACCAAATCTATTTACCTTTACGGATGAGGACGTCAGTCGGATATTGGGTGGTCCCCTTGGTGATGGGGCATTTTTGGACATACCAGCGAAAGCTGATTTAAAACGCAAGTATGAATTTGTGTCAAGACGTCTCATTAATTTTGAGTTGCACTTATCCCTGCTATGTCAATACTATAAACATAAGATCATCCCCCGTGGATTGAGGTCACATTTACGGCCGAATCTGTTTCCATCTAATACGGAATTTTGTACAAGGTTTGAAGGACTCTCAAATAAATATGCCCTCGATATTATCCTGCTAAACATTGAGTTCATACAGCAGGATTTAACCTCCGGTCAATTAAAACTGGACACCTTAGAAACAGAATTGAACGGTCTTTTGGGGGACTCTGAGTTTAATAATTATAAAGAGAAAACTAAATCTATCTTTGCAAAATATCGTAAGGAACAGGAGGAGTTAAAGCGACATAAATGGACGAGAGACAACGAGGATTATGCATCAGGAAGAATCTACACGTGGAGACAAGAAGAGACATTTCAGCCGAAAAAGAACAAACGGGATACACAAAGGAAACGTAATGATGCGGGACAAACTAACACGACTACGACAAGTGATTTTTTAGGAACTCCCCCTCTCAACATGGATACCAGAAGGGACACAGGAGAAGAAGGGGAGGACGCAAATACCACCGACAATCAAAGGACTCGAGGTGGAAAAACCCTGAGACCACAAACACAACCGAACAAGAAGAAATAACCCATCATTCTGTGGTAAATATATCTTCCCGTATATTATCTGATACTGAACTTAATGTTTTAAGTAAAGGACTTTCATTTTGCCCAGTTCTACCGATGGATTGGTTAAATCTTGATATTGAATTAAATAAATTTTTCAGGACAGTGAAACTTAAAACCTGGTTTACAGGGAGGGTTTCAATGTTACCTAACAATACTGATGGTAACAAATGTATGTGTGAATTTACCCTTGGGGAATATGGTCTGTACCTTAAGAGCAATTTTCTCCCCCCTTCGAATTCTCCGGCGGTGGATTCGTTTATCACTTCGGTCCTCAGTGATATTGAGAATTACAAAAAGAGATCTTCCCATTCTGGGGTTAGGAATAACCTCTCTATCACAGAGAGGAAGGCATTGGAAGTGCTGGTCCATGACGACGATCTCATCATTAAACCCGCTGATAAGGGTGGTGGGATCGTCGTCATGGACCGCACCAAGTATCTGGATGAGGTGTATAGGCAGCTAAATGATCAGGCGGTATATAAAAAAGTTGACGTAGACCCGACGCTGGTTTTTACCAAGAAACTTAGAATCCTTGTTGATCATGCTTTCGCTATTGATACAATTGACAAAGATCTACATGATTTTCTATTACCTAGATTTCCGAGAACCCCTTTACTATATTGTCTACCCAAGATACATAAAAATTTGTCCTCCCCACCAGGTCGACCAATTGTGTCGGGAAGAGATTCCTTATTTAGTCCTGCGGCTATTTTTCTTGACAAAGTACTCAGATGTTATGCGGTTAATGCTAGATCGTACATTAGGGATACAACAGATTTTTTGAACAATATATCTACTGTATTTGTTCCAACAGGAGCCCTACTGGTCTCGTTTGACGTGACAAGTCTATACACGTCAATCAATCATGATCGGGGCATTGCTAGTGTCGGCAAGGCACTCTCCAGTTCCGATTTCTCTAATGAGAGCAAAGAATTCATATTGGGTCTGCTGGAACTAATTCTTACATGTAATTACTTTATGTTCGATGATGCATTTTTTGTCCAACTCCGCGGTACGGCGATGGGGTCCAACGTGGCCCCAGCCTACGCGAATATTGTAATGGCGGATCTGGAGGAATCGTGCGTCTATGTGTCCCACCACTTCAGCCATGTGCTGAGGTGGTGGAGATACATCGACGACGTCTTCGCCATCTGGCTAGGTGATCGCCCTGCATTAGATGAGTTTTTGAACTACCTTAATCATATAGACACGGAGATCAAATTTACCATGGTGGTTGGAGATCCTGGACTACAGTTTTTAGACACTAAAGTATATGTGGTAGACAATCATTTGAAAACACAACTATTTACAAAAGAAACAGACTGTAATACACTCCTCAGATACGAGAGTCATCACCCCAGAAACACAATACGATCGTTACCCTACAGTCAACTGTTGAGGGTGAAGCGTATTGTTGAGGATGAGGACACTCAGTTAACCGAACTTCATCACATGGGGAACAAATTCATTAATAGGGGTTATCCTAAGACCCTGGTGAGAAAACATATGGAAAAGGTTAAAGATTTAGACCGTACTGAATTGCTCTCTAAAAACATGACTAGGAAGGAAAATAGACGCATCCCCATGGTATCTACTTATACTACACATAGTCAGAACATTGCATCAATTATTCGGAGTAACTGGCGCATTCTAAGTACCTTTTATAAAAATATACCGGAATTTCAAAGTCCTCCATTGTTTTCCTATAGGAGGAACAAAAACCTAAAAGACAGACTTGTGAGAACGGATGTGTCCTTTAATAAAAGGGACAAATTGGTCCGAAAGGGCTGTTTTCCATGTATGGCCTGTGAGAACTGTACACTTATGTTAAAGGGTGATAAATTTATTCATCCCATCACGAAACGTGAATTTAAAATTAATTCCACCTTTACATGCAGAAGTGAGTTTGTGATTTACGTATTACAATGTCCCTGTAATCTCCTCTACGTTGGAGAAACGACCAATGAATGCAGATTGCGACTTAACAACCACAAATCTAATATACGCACTAAAAAAATTGACTTACCTGTACCTTTCCATTTTATCGAAGCTAACCATGATGTAAAGGATCTTAAATTTATGATTATTGACAGATATAGCCCCCACCAAATATTGGGGGCAATAGAGGGAAATGATTATTAAACGGAGGGAGGGGTGCAATGGATACACAAATTCAATTCCTATACCCTCATGGTTTTGATTTCAATGGGGCCTATCCCTTAATGTCTTATCTATGCACTATGTTCCCATAATGACCCTCTAAGGGATCCGACCCTTTTGAACGGACTATATCCGTGGAGTTTGACATGATTTATATATTGAATTATTTTATGTATTAATTTTCACATACCAGAATTGGGAAATATTGAGGGTTGACTATACATATTATACTCAGCGTGGTTCATATTGGCCCACTATTAATCTACCCGTTGTTCGTTTTCATAGTAGCAATTGGACCAATAAGACGTGGACGAGATATGACTTTCCACTTGGCGGTGACACTAGGATCGGAACTTTGGAAAACCGGTGGGACTCCTCGGACGAGAAATTGACCCATTGACCCCCGGAGGGGGCAGGAATAGGGCCTCGAATGGGATAGCGATTATCGTCTGTCCATGACCCTGTGTCTCTATGTACCTTGGGAAACCCTGTGGGAACCTCCGGTAACTCACCCAATGATTCCCTCTCGGTTCGTCTTATAGTCCAAACTGTGGTTCCGAAGCTGCTCCTAGACTGACATTGGGCTTCCCTACTACACCAAATGGCCGCGATAATGATCTCTTCTTTGCTACGCATTTGCGCCATAACAGGATCGGGATAATCTGTACCGTATTTGACATACCGATATACAATATATATATTTGATAATATGTTTATATTGCAATGATGTTTTGATAGCTGTCACACCCCTGTTTTTAATTGTCCTAATTGCACTTTATGTGTGAATTCTAAGCACACTTAACTAGTTCTGGTGACTGATATTTCAGAGTCAAAGTTGTTTTTTTTTTGGCATCATGTTTGATATTACACTGTGAGAGGTGACTATAATACGTTATATCAGTCCACTATACCCTGCCTGTTTTGGCACTTGTATGTGTTATTCACTTTATGTGAGTTCACGTGTCCGGCGAAGATTGGCCGCCGCTATTTACAGTCCAAGGCGTGACCACTGACTTCTCACCTAGCGCTTGATAATGCCTTTATTGATAAGGCCAACGTCGCTCTTATTGGTGGAAACAACTTTCATCTTTCCTCTCGAATTGGAGTGCTGCTTCACTCTTTAATTTCATTTGGCAAATTGGGGCCTGTCGGCCCTCTGTGATACCTCACCCTCCTTACACGGTGCCGCTCCACAACCTCCTTTCTTTAACTGATATAGAGGAAGTGCTGTAACAGCACAAATTGGCTGCCACTCTTTTAACACCCCCTGCTCCTACCTGTCCTGGCTGCCATCCAATCATAGTTTATACAAATAGAACAAAGTTTTATTTTGGCAAAATTAGCTAAAACCTATTAAAGCCTACATAGCCTCCAAATAAGTCAACTGAGTTTTTTCTTACATGACCTTTTCATGGTGACAATTTCTGCAACAATTCCTCTTCCTACGAGATGCCTTTAAATGACCTGTTGTTCCTTGGCACTGATATATACACTGGTCCTCAGCATGCTTCTCACATTTGTTTTTACTTGATTCTCATTGGCATCCCTAGTAGGGTTTTATAGTTCCTAAAAACTTGGATAAATAGCCACATGTACTTGACTAGAAAAATCAGCAATGGTAACCATGTGACTCTAATATTATTACATTCATGTGTTCTCCTCTTCTTCTTTTTATACAATGAAATTAAAATAATGCAATGTATATTTTCAGAAAATTTTTGGTCTAATTTGCCGTTTTTTTATTAATCTAGCTTGAATAAGAATTAATAAAAAAAAGGAGGTCGAAACGCATAATTAAAAATCTGCCTGAGATATTATTGTTCTTTATTTTCTGTCATTATATTGTAAGTATATTGCTTGACAGATCCTGGATTTCAACAAGCTAAATTTATTATAATAAACCATCTGGCTTGTTTAGACATGAAATATTAGAATGAAATACAATATGAAAGCTTTCTATTGAGGTGCAGTCATCTAAGCAAACAACAAAGTTGTCAACGCTTGATGGAACTACAACATCCTGGTGGTAGTAGTAAAATAGCACAAGAGGGATCTAAATAAATGGTAACAATGGATAATTTTTAAAACAAAGGCTGACTTCATTACAATGTACAGATACCTGAATTGGCAGTACAAGGATTTTTCTGAAGATCTTTTTATACCTAGGCCTATGGCCAGGACAAGGTGGCATCCTCTGTGCCTAGAGAGAGGCGATACTACCATCACCTGCATCTGGCACCGAACTAGCAATGCCTCAGCAAGTTGGTGTTTTGGTGCAAGGGCAGACCGTCAGGCAGGGGAGCTACAATTTTACAATGATCTCTCATGGCCAATCATAGATAGAGGGTCTGCAGGACGTACAGTGCCTAGGGTGTAATATGGGGTGCCTAATATGGGGTATTACCATACTCAAGGAAAAACTAAATCTGAGATCTGGTTTCTCTGTTTATTCTGCCTGAACATGTACATTTTAGGGCTAAATAATTATTGCATTGTCAAAATTTGAAAATTCTGTATAGAATCTTTATGTACACGATAGAAAGATCTTCTATCAGCACAAAGTACCAGTACCAACTGGTGCAGACTCTTTATAAATACATGCACAAGCTCCAAAGATGTTCTATCCACTGCAAAGTCACCAGAAAACTGGTGCAGACACTTTAATTAATGTGTATTACAATGTTCTGCGGCGGATGGTGTGTGTATTGAGAGGTTCTGCAGCAGCTGGCACTTGTATTGGGATGTTCTGCAGCAGTTGGCGTGTGTATTGGGATGTTCTGCAGTGGCTGGCATGTGTAGTGGAAGGTTCTGCAGCAGCTGGCCTGTATATTAGGATGTTCTGCAGTGGTTAAAGTTTGTCTTGGGATGTCCTGTGGCAGCTGGCGTGTGTATTGGGATGTTCTGCAGCGGTTGGCATGTGTCTTGCGATGTTCTGCGCAGCTGGCATGTGTATTAGAAGGTTCTGCAGCATCCTGTGAATGTATTGGGAGGTTCTGTAGTAGCTGGCGCGTGTATTGGGAGGTTCAGTAGTAGCTGGCACATGTATTGGGGGGGTTCTGCTGTGACTGGCGCAATTATTGGGGGGTTATGCAGCGGTTGGCACATGTATTGAAAGGTTCTGCAGCAGCTGGTGCATGTATTGGGAGGTTCTGTAGCAGCTGGTGCATGTATTGGGAGGTTCTGCGGTGGCTGGCGCGTGTATTGGGAGATGACTTGTATTGGGGAGGGGTTATGCAGCAGTTGGCGTGTGTATTCTGCAGGTTCTGCAACCGCTGTACTGCTTATCATTATCAAAATAAAAAATAGATAATTTACATTGGAGCTTGCGATGCATGACATCTCATCCAGCACTCTGGCTTCTTCTTTCTTCTGCGCATGCCTGAAAGCTGGCACCTCTTATCATCCAGTGGGAAGAATGCCAGCTTCCAGTCATGCACATAGAGCACACACAGCTGAAGGCATTTAACACTGCACATACACTGGACTATAAATCCGACTGTTGAAAACCTGCCAGTCTAACACATAGACAACTGCTAAAAATCCTACCTAATGATAAATCTCCCCGATTGTACGGCTCTCACAGAATTATATTTTAAAATATGTGGCGCTTGTGGCTCTCTCAGCCAAAAAGGTTCCTAACCCCTGCCCTAGCATCTTTATTTCTCAAAGATCTGACATATGTGCATTCTAAAAGAGATACATGCAATCTAATAAGCTCTGCTATCAATGTTTTGAACTTTCTTGTTGTAGAGTAAATGTAGAGTGAATCACATTATGAACAAAAAGTAAATGATTGTATCTTATATGTTTTGTTCATAGTTTGGAATGTGAAGGAAGAAACAATGACACACATTCAACCTTTTTTGAGCCGCTGCATGAGGCCAGAGTACAAGTGCCAGCTCATATACTCAGCATATGAGCTGGTACTTGTAGTACTCCAGCCTCATGACTATAGTATTTCTCATTTTACATTTGTACATGTCAGTCACTTGTAAGGGAGGATGGCAGAGATGACATGCTAGATAAATGACAGGACACAGGGCTCTGCAGCTTACCAGATGGAGTTCTTGATTTTCTATTGCAATGCATTGGCCTCTGTGCCCTGCAGTCCTGTCATTGGAGCTGGCAGTGCCCCTGGTGACGAGGAGGGCAGCTGAGGGAGCTTGGGGCAGCTGAGGGAGCTTCTGCACAACTTGTTGTTGCTCCTCTGCCATGATGATTGCTGATGCTGGGCTCAGTGTGTGAGGGATGGGTAGAAGCAGGACTACGGACGCAGCTCTGCACACTTGTCCTTTACCCCGACCTCCAGTATATCACCTCCCGTGACGGCAGCAGCTTGTCCGGGGGAGGGGAGGACCGAGGGCAGCTAGTGCCATACAGCAGTGTGCAGCAGGGTTTGCTTGGACTGGAGGACAGTACAGGGCCAGGTGATAGTAGCAGGATGGGAGCTGGAAAATGGCTTTTTTTTTTACCTGGTTCTGCAGTACTGTGGAGCAGAGGAGCGTGTGTGGCTGAAGTCTGGCAGCTGCACAAACTAATGAAACACGTGCAGACTCCAGTGCACTCAGCCAATGACAAAGCCCCTTACATGCTGCTTTATACTAACAGCGTGAAAGGAGCTTTGTTATTGGTCTTGTGGACACTGCATCATATGCTGAGCAGTGCCCGCGCGCTGCGATCACAGTGATACTTTCCTCCACGATCGCAGCGCGCCGGTCTGCTTATCCAGCACTTTACAGGGTATAATTGCCAAGCGTACTTTTATGCATGGCAATTATTCTGAAGAGTAATAGCGCCTCATCATGCGTCTATGACGCTTGGTGAGGCATTAATGCGGCCTCTGGGGGGCACCATAGTTTGGGGAACTTTCCCCACGGCACACCCGACCCGGAACACTGGTTGAAAATCACTGCCCTACACGACTTGGCCATTTTGCACCTTCCTGACACAGTCCTTTTTTTAAATCTGACAGGTGTCTCTATAAGTGACCATAAGTTTGGAATGCTTTAATATATCCAGGTGATTGTGATATTGTTTTTTAAAATAACACATTGTACTTTATGATAGTTGAAAAATTTAATAGGTTTAGTATTTATTTATGAAAAAAATGGAAATTTGGTGAAAATCTGGAAAAAAAAAAGTTTTCAAAATTCAAAATTTTAAACTTTTTGGAAAGTTAGTCATATCACCAAAATAATTTGATAACTAACATTTTCCATATGTCTGCTTTAACTTGGCATCCTTTCTCAAACATTACTGTACTTTTAAGGATGTTAGGAGGCTTATAACTTTAGGTGCGATTTTGCAGATTTTCACGAAAATCATCAAACCCTATTTTTGGAGGGACCAATTTAGTTAGAAGTGACTTTATAAGGCCTATATGATAGAAAACCCTTACAAATGACACCATTTAGAAAATATTAAAAACAACCTTTGGAAAGTTTGTTAACCCTATGAGCGTTTCAAGAGGGTGAAAAATAAATAGAAGTGAAATTACAGAAATGTAATTTTATTTAACAATATATTCATTAAACACAAAAATTTTCACCTTCACAATGGGTTAAAAAGGAGAATGCATTTTACAATGTTTAGTGCAATTTCTCCTGAGTATGCCAATACCCATTTTGTCACTGATATGTGTATTTGCCACGGCAGGTGTTTAAATCAATTAGGCCCAAAAAAGTAAAAAGGTAAGCATTTTTTTTGGAGAGCCCTAGTGGTATAAAACATAGGAGAACTGGAAAAGTTACCCTAATTTTTGAACACACACTCTTTGGTGAATTTAGCTAGGTGCAATATGTCGTGTAGTGTAATACAAGTGGTTTAGTGAGCATTTTGAACATGCAAGTGTCTGTCCATATATGATTTCCCAGGTGGACATTCACAACAAAGGTTGGACGGAAATTGTGAATGAGTTGCGTATAAGATGTTGGAATATACCAGGGGACTAACTAAAATTTTATCACTCTGGGGTTCTCGCAGAAAGTATACTTGTTGTAGTATATAGTGTCCTTCCTAACCCACCTTTTGGAACAGACTCTTTTCTTAGTCCTTCTTTTAGAAACAGACTTCATGAAAATGTTATCCTGGCAAAATCCGGGGAAACATCTAATCCAGAGGTAGTGGGGCCCTGTCCTTCTTGTCCAAATATTGTTCCTCTTGAAAATACGGCATGATCTGCACATTGGAACTGCACGTGACAGTTCTACAGTGCCATCTGTGCAATGTACAAAGCCAGTGTTTTGTACCATATCTTCGTTTCCATAGAGCACTGTACGGCTTCAGCACGTGATCTGATAGATCAAACAAACCCATACATAGATCATTGCTGAGTGCCTTGATGCCCCCTTTCCAAATGGCTGCCTAACAAAGGATCTCTCTGGTTTTTGGGTACAGTCCCACATGCTACAGTACCTCTGTAACTGAGGGATTAGAATAGTGGAATGCTAGTAAAAAAGTTATCCATATTTTTTGGCTGTGCACCCAGACTAAGCCCCTACTTCCCACAGACCCTAGAGATGATGGCAGGAAACCAGGTGGAACATGCCACACAGTTGAGCCAGGCCTTGGAAAAGGTTGGCAAAAGTGTTTCTGATTCCTTTTTCAGATCCAGACAGAGACCTCAGGATGCATAACCTGAAGCCTGTAGACTACGTGGTGGTGAAGAGACACCAGAGAGAGAGTCTGGAGCCTCGCTATGATGGTCCTTTCCAACTTCTGCTGACCAGTGCCACGTCTGTGAAGCTAGAGGGAAGTCAGCATGCTTCCACGCTTTCTATTGCAAACTTACTTATTCTTCTTGCTAGCTGGTCTCTTCTGACTGACTGTCTGCTCAGGGACAACCCAACCATGAGTATCACTGTAAATAGAGGGCTGACCAGGATGCCCCCAGGGTAGAAGACTTTACCTACAGTTGGTGCAGGCAATGACCTTCTTTAACATTTACAGCACAGATAACCCTGTATTAGCAGTGTCTGATGTGTACCGGATTTGTGGGGATAGGAGAGTCAGGTCAGGCCTAGAGGCTGGGAAGGTGAGTGTACGGTGATAAAACTTGTGCATTCCTTCCTCGTAATCCCCAGGGATAAGGTTGATCAGACACAAAGAAAAGGTAGAGAATCCCAAAGGATTCTGGAGGTCCGAGAGAAGCCCCTAGATGACAACGTTTATACAGATACAGTGGGAGCACCAAGGGGGGTCCCAGATGAGTACAAGGCCCACAATCAGATATGGGCAGGTCTAGAGTCCATTATTACCTAGATAGCTATGAGCAAAGATGTTGGTTGGGTTAACTGGTTTTATTGTAATCAACAGAGATTTGTGAATTATATCCGATATGCTTCCCAGAACTGCATGATTTTGGACATGACCCTTGCTGAGAAGGGAGGAGTCTGTAAGATGGTGGGAGTGGCTTGTTGCATGTACATCCCGGATCGCCCCCTATGGATCGATTACCCATGCTCTTGAAAAGATTGAAGGACTGTCCAGGGAACTCAAAAGAAACTCAGAAGTGGACGCTATATCCTTCACTTTGTGGATGGGGGATTGGAAGGGTTTCCTTTAAGTGTGGATGATATTGGGGATTGTGATTTTGCTCTTGTCACTTATTGTGTGTTATGTTGTCCCCCCCATCAAGTCCACCAAGTATCATGGGTATCAGTAGTTAGACAAGCCAAAGACCCCTTACACAAGTTACCTTAACCCTAATGAAGATATCCCTCTAAGATCAACCACCCCTGAAACATATCAAACAGCCCCCTGGAGTAGGGAACGGTAGAGTAGAGATTTGATTCCCATATGTGAAAGTCCACTAAATGGGAGCGCACCCAAAAAGGGGTCTGCTGTCATCCAACTGGTGAAGAGGAGAGCGAAGCACATATGGGCAGATCTGTAGGTCCTTCTAGACTAAGAGTAGCTGAGAGAAATTCCAGGATTTAGGGGGGACTGTTAAGGTACACCTGCTGATCAAATCCTGTCATTTCTACTTGTTCTAGTTTCCTAAAATCATTGTAACAGAGACTTCATTATAAGATGGCGCCGGCATCGTGATCATAATGAAAACAATCAAGGCTAAAGAATGTCAACAAGACTTCAATCCTGACGTCAATAAGCAACAGCAAGGAAGTTCTCCAATCAAGAGACTACACGAGCTGGGAATTCCCCGCCCCTTCTGCTTCTTCCATAATTTCTATATAGTTTTGTGAAACCAAATCAAGCTCTAGCAGTGCAGATTTGCCATGGCCATGATCGCATGAGTGAGATTTAAATCAGCAAATGTGTCTGAATTAATTTCTTATGATGTGCACGCATGCTTATTGATTAGAAACACGCAGCCAACGCACACTAAAAGAGGATGTCTTGAATCCTACCCTAACACCACATACAGGCACTCAATTTATTTAATTTTTCTGGAGGACCACCTACCTGCTCCTCTGGTTTGAAAACTTTTTTGGACTGCCACATACAGGCACTATCCAGATTAAATTTTCTCCATAGCAGCCTCCACATGTCGTCTTTTTAGCTGGCTCCACACATTGTCTCCATTGCTACCTCCACACGTCATCGCCATAGCTGCCTCCAAAAGTCGTCCATATAGCTGCCTCCATACATGGTCTCCTTATCAAACGAATTGTGTGACTGTGTCATTTACCGATATTATTTCAGCGCTTCTTGCGCATCTGTTTACATTCCCCTCACCCGCCATATCCCAAACTTATAAGAACGCTACTACACTTGATCTTATACAAAAGGTTCTTAGAAGTGCTGTTTGGGGAGTAGCCTAGAGACAGGGGCTTGGATTGGCGAAAGCTCGCCTGGCAGCGGAGCGCCAGCTCCATCTCAAGATCCAACTAACATAGTTTTAACTGCAGTACCTTTAATCTACTACTAGTTCACTGCCTCCATACATGGTCCCCTTATCAAACGAGCTGTGTCAGGCAGAATTTTGGGTTGTTTTCATGGCTTCCATGTTAACTTTGTCGCCACCCTGCTGTGTAATCCACAAAATATACTGGCAAACTTTTATCATGTACCGATATTATTTGAGCGCTTCTTGCTCACCTCCTTTGGTTCCTCTCTGCCACCCATTGGTTTGAAGCCTGAGTCCATTTAGGGTATGTCGCCATGACACTCTCTAGCCTGCTGCCGCTGCCTCTGCATGCCGTCCCCTATAGTGTCAGGGTCAATTATTGGATGTTTTAGATGCTATCTAGCTTCATTCTGTCACTCTGTCATGGCCATGCTGTTGCCCATAATTTTGGCATAATGGTACGATTAAGCAGCCTCAGAGGCATCCATGCATGCTGCGCCTGCTGTTTCCTGTCCATTTCCGTGGTGTTTCTATCCTTTTCTGAGGTTCCCAGGTGTTTGGCCAAGCTTCCCTGTGCAGAGCCTTGGTCCCCTTGAAAAATGCTCGAGTCTCCCATTGACTTCAATGGGGCTCGTTATTCGAGACGAGCACTCGAGCATCGGGAAAAGTTCGTCTCGAATAACGAGTACCCGAGCATTTTAGTGCTCGCTCATCTCTAGTGGTAACCCTTCTCCAGCAGTGGGTGCACAGTTGGGTCAATTGGAGACATAGCCCCTTCCACTGATGATTGGTGCTGTTCTAGACAGCAGCAATTATCACTGTGTGTTAATTAACCCCTGTAATGCCCATTGTGACCAATATTGCTGTTATTGGCTGGCCTGGATCGACCAGTCAAAAGCAGCAAACATGGACCAATGGGAAGCTAAATCCCTCTGGACTGTGAGGTAAAATGGATGGCCGTTAAAACAGCTGCCCTCTTGCCCCAATCGCTGTGTCTGAACCGTGTTGGCAAGTCACTTCCCGCTGCACTGTTCCATTACGCCACATGTTGGGAAGAGGTTTAAAGGCTATGCAATCTTTATATTTTTTTGGGCAATTAGAACAAATAAGGGCTTATTTTTTGCAAGAGTAGATGCATGTTAAAAAAACCCTTCATTTTAGTGTGTTTTCAGCTTATTGATGAGATTTGATTAACTTTTTAATGTGTAGAGAAAAAAATAAATCATCAATTCTTCTTTCAGATTTTAAGCATTTTGTGGGGGTCATTTCACTGTAGCATAAAACTAATATATTATCTTTATTCTATGTATCACTATGATTATGGTGATACCTCATTTATATAGTTTTATTTATATTTGTCCAATTTT
The DNA here is from genome assembly GCA_019512145.1 of Engystomops pustulosus. NCBI lineage: Eukaryota > Metazoa > Chordata > Amphibia > Anura > Leptodactylidae > Engystomops > Engystomops pustulosus. The sequence continues at coordinate 83,797,563 of CM033642.1, read as the reverse complement.
ACTAGAAAAACTAGAATAGAAAAAAATTGCATTTGTTTTAGTGTAGCCATTTTTGCAGGGGCATAATTTTAGTATTTTTTGGTTGGTGAAACTGTATGTTTATTTTTTGCATGACAAGTTGTTCTTTCCGTTTTGGTGCTTGGAACTTGTTTGAATCACTTTTTAGAACATTTTTTGTAAAAGGATTTGATGAAAAATGCGTTCACAAAGTGGGTCCAATTCTGATAATTATTTATTGCAAAGATTGTTATGGATGCAGTATTTCCAAATATGTGATACTGTATATTTAGGTGATTTTGTGTTTTTTACTTAACGTATATGTGTATTGGAAAGGTGGTGTTTGGGGGGCTTTTACTTTATTTCATTATTTAATTTTATTTAAAAAAAACCTGACAGCTGATATAGAGCTAATATAGTGCAATACAGATGTATTGCTCTGTGCTATGTAATACACTAAGCATGCTTGACCACAGCATGTAAGGGGTTAACACCCACCATAGGAAGAAATCCTATTACAAGTGTGTCAGCCGCAATATGCATGTGTTCTTTATGGTGCTGGCTTCGTATATAAGTCAGCACCTACAGTGCTGTAATAGTATGGCACACGTCGTTAAGTACCTTCCCGCCGTGCCATACTATTACGGAGCATGTCGGGAGGGGGTTAAATCTCATGTCTTCAGGTCTAAAAAAAAGGAAATGCCAGATCTTTTGAGGTTGAATATCCTCTACCACACTTGGGGATAGTAAATTCCCTAGGGTTTCTCCACTTTTTACAACTTGACAGCAAACTCATTGCTTTAAGTGGTGCAAAAGATCAACTTATAAGATGAGGATAAATTCCGTTCAGTTTATTTTACAGCCCTCTATTACCAAAAAGTTGCGACATTGTATCCACATTTAGTTTAGCTTTACGTAGATTTTGTTAAGATCAAAGTTAGAAAAACTCCACTGCGACTTCTATGATGTTTAACCAACCCTGGAAATTGTGGATTTTATTCTGAATTTGGAAGTTTTATGGTCACTAAAGAGACATCCAGCTGCAACTGAATGTTGAAGACTATAGAGTGAGGGCAAAGTATGTATGTAGGAACAAAGGAGCTTCGACATTAGGGCTTATCAATGGTTAAGTAAGCTGCCATGTCTCCTGTACATGTAATATATTGATTGATGGAATGTCATAAAGCTATGTTGCAAACTTTTATGGAAAAAGAAGACACTTGGGGGGGATTTACCTGCCACACCAGGGAGCAATGTTAGACTAACTACCACAGATGCAATTTAACATAAGGAAAATCCACCCTAAGACAAATTAGACTTAGAAACTAGGCAAAAAAGGAACTAGACAGTTAGAAATCTAGATCTCCCCCTTGGTGTTAGATCATTTTCTGGTTTACTGCTACAATGTTCCTTCCAGTCTCAAGGAGATCCGCAGTGCAAGAGGAGTACTCAAGTCATTGCAAGACTTAAAGATTTTTCTTCTTTTTTTTTTTGCTCTATCCCATGAAGATCCTGACAAAATTAGCTAAGTTTTTTTCTAATGTTTGTGGTCACCTTTAGTGCCCATTTTATTGCATGCCTGTTTCGTTATTATCTATGTATAAAGGAACTGACGGTTGTAACACTACTAAATGATTTGATGTTTCACGACTGTCTCAGACTGGTAACTACAGATGTCACTTGTTGATGTGAGACATTTATATTCCTATTTAAAACATACTGTGGATTGGATTTTAACCTAATGAAGCTCATTATATGTTAAGTAATCTCTATGTCACCAGAGGTCAGAATTAGTTCAGCTATCATATCAAGTTAAAAAGGAATATGATCTCTACAGCAAAACTATCATCTGTCCTAAGAACATAAAAAATATTCTGTGAGGCACAGAGCTAAAAATGTTGCCATGCGTTTGCAGAGTGTTTGGGAATAAAATGAAACCTAAGACTAGGCCGCTGTTAATATATATTAAGCAGGATTCCATTTTCTTAATTAAAATTTTACATTCTTAAGCAATTAACCCCATATCTACACACCAGTTTTCCATGTTAATGCCCAGACCATTTTTATTTTTTTCCCCATTAAAGCCATCCTAGTACAAATGTTACTAATGTTGTATGGGTTTGTTTTGTTTAGGACAAAATATACTTTTTGACCCCTTAGAGCTCTGGGCTCGGGCTCCTGTGATTTCCACCAGAGCCGAGTCGGCATCGGGAGTTGCAGGGTGTCAGGGGTAATCTACCACTGATATCCCTGTGAAAAACCAACGTTGGAGTGGGCTCCGATTGTGGGTGTTTAACACATTAAATGCTGCTGTCAGCACGACGCAGAATTTAAACTGCCTTCTGGGGGTCTTTGCCCCACGATCACCCACCCCCCGCCACCTTCAGGGGGCTCCGATCATTCCGATGGCAGCCCTGAGTTCTGTGACATCATCTTAAAGGCACAGTGACAGCCTATGCACGTGCATAGGCTGACACAGCTAATACTCTGTATAATCATGAACAGCATAATCATGAACAAGCAATAAGATGATTGCTTGTTCATGTCCCATAGTGGAACCAGTAAAAAAAAGTTTAAAAGAAATGTTATTCAATACAAAAAGAATAAATTAATAAAAATGCTCATAAGCCCCATAACATATAAAGATATACATAATGCACAAAAAAGTCTAAATCATAACACAAACCCCACATAAAGTAGTATCACAGCATCCGTATAAACCCATAGAATAAAAGTAAATAATTATTGAAACCGCACAATGAATGCAAAAAATAATACTGTTTAAAACCTGCCAAAAATCTATGATATTTACCTATTTAATCCCACAAAAATGCAATAAAAAGTGATAAAAAAAACATATGTACTCCAGAATGATACTGTTGCAAAGTACAACATGTCCCACAAAAAACTAGCTATCAACCAGCTCCATAGCCAAAAAAGTAAAAATACACTCACCGGCCACTTTATTAAGTACACCTGTCCAACTGCTCGTTAACACTTAATTTCTAATCAGCCAATCACATGGCGGCAACTCAGTGCATTTAGGCATGTAGACATGGTCAAGACAATCTCCTGCAGTTCAAACCGAGCATCAGTATGGGGAAGAAAGGTGATTTGAGTGCCTTTGAACGTGGCATGGTTGTTGGTGCCAGAAGGGCTGGTCTGAGTATTTCAGAAACTGCTGATCTACTGGGATTTTCACGCACAACCATCTCTAGAGTTTACAGAGAATGGTCCGAAAAAGAAAAAACATCCAGTGAGCGGCAGTTCTGTGGGCGTAAATGCCTTGTTGATGCCAGAGGTCAGAGGAGAATGGGCAGACTGGTGCGAGCTGATAGAAAGGCAACAGTGACCCAAATCGCCACCCGTTACAACCAAGGTAGGCAGAAGAGCATCTCTGAATGCACAGTACGTCGAACTTTGAGGCAGATGGGCTACAGCAGCAGAAGACCACACCGGGTGCCACTTCTTTCAGCTAAGAACAGGAAACTGAGGCTACAATTTACACAAGCTCATCGAAATTGGACAGTAGAAGATTGGAAAAACGTTGCCTGCTCTGATGAGTCTCAATTTCTGCTGCGACATTCGGATGGTAGGGTCAGAATTTGGCGTCAACAACATGAAAGCATGGATCCATCCTGCCTTGTATCAACGGTTCAGTCTGGTGGTGGTGGTGTCATGGTGTGGGGAATATTTTCTTGGCACTCTTTGGGCCCCTTGGTACCAATTGAGCATCGTTGCAATGCCACAGCCTACCTGAGTATTGTTGCTGACCATGTCCATCCCTTTATGACCACAATGTACCCAACATCTGATGGCTACTTTCAGCAGGATAATGCGCCATGTCATAAAGCTGGAATCATCTCAGACTGGTTTCTTGAACATGACAATGAGTGTACTCAAATGGCCTCCACAGTCACCAGATCTCAATCCAATAGAGCATCTTTGGGATGTGGTGGAACGGGAGATTCACATCATGGATGTGCAGCCGACAAATCTGCGGCAACTGTGTGATGCCATCATGTCAATATGGACCAAAATCTCTGAGGAATGCTTCCAGCACCTGGTTGAATCTATGCCACGAAGAATTGAGGCAGTTCTGAAGGCAAAAGGGGGTCCAACACGTTACTAGCATGGTGTACCTAATAAAGTGGCCGGTGAGTGTATATAGCCACTTGGAGGAACAAATGATAGATTTTTCCCCACATTAGGGTTTTATTTGGCAAATTTAGTAAAACATAAAAAAAATATTCAAATATAGTATCCCTGTAATCATATTGACCCATTACATAAAGATAACATGATTGTAAGGCTATAAGTTGAACAACAAAAAAAAATTAATAAATCCGGTACAAAATTGAAGCTTTTCTACTTCTGCCCTAAAAAAAGAGTTCATAAATTTTTAACAATAGGGGAAACGAACCCCAAAATGGTAACACTGGAAAAAGCATCTCATCCCGCAAAAAAAATGCAGTCACATGGCCCCAATACCGAAAAACCTAAAATGTTATACTCTACGAAAGGGGCCAATGAGAAAACTAAATGGCGTTCCTTCCCTTCTGCGCCTCGCTATGCGCACATAAAACAAGTAACGGCCATTTGCATAACAAATTTTAAAATGGGTTTTCTCTTTTATCTTCTGGAAATGTGTAAATTTTTGTGCTAAATGAACGTATAACCGACAAAATTTGACCATTCTAAATTTCACCTCCATTTTGATTTAATTACTATGAAGATCTCAAGGGGTCAACAATCTTCCTAAAAGTTGTTTATGACAGTTTGAGGGGTGCAGATTTGAAAATGGGTTGATACATAGGGGGGATTAAATATTTAAAATTTCATTCAAAACAGTATTTATCCCCAAAATAGTCAATTCTGAATTTGATTTGTAAGCCATGTGGCAACAAAATAAATTATCTAGACATTTAAAAAAAAATATGAAAATGTAAAGTAGACATATGGGAAATGTTATTCAGCAACTTATTTAGGTGGTAAATCTATTAAGTGAAAGCGCAATGATTTCAAATTCGAAAATGGTAAATTCTTTCAAAAATTCATAACTTTTTCTTTTTTTTTGTAAAAATCTCAAAACTTATCAGCCAAAATTTACCACTACAATGAAGTGCAACATTTGAGGAAAAACAATCATATAATCTCTTTGATAAGAAAGGCCCATTCCACACTTGCAAGTTTGATGCGTTGAACTCGCATCTCGCATCACATTGCAGGCACAATGCAATATTCAATAAGAAAAATTAGATTGCTAAGCAAAACACGTAGGCTTTGCCTGCTTTTTTAGTGTTCTCCACCATACCGTATGTATTTTTGTAGATGATTTCTTTTACTCATTGGAATAAAACCTTGGAATTTTTAGAAGTTTTCTGTTTGGAGCAAAATCTATTTCTATAGAATATATACTGTATTTACTATATGACCTATCCCTAAATAAAAACAGTAAACAAAATCTTACAATGATTCAATGAGACCTAATTGCTCCATTATTTAATGATGGGAGGGTAACTCAAATTTTTCTACAATCTCATGTGGGCTGGTCAGAGATAGTCAGAGGGCCCAAGGGCAGTACAGTGCCCAGGTCTGGTTTAAACTAAGGATTCAATTCATTAATCATGTATTATCATTTTATATAGATTATTAGGAATGATAAATATTTTACTCAGTCTTGTTTTAAAAAGGGGTTTCCCTTTTTTAATAGTTAAATAAACAGTACCATAGACTTTAAATCCTAAATTTAGTAGACCTGATTCCTATGGTCAGATTGCAACAAATCACAAGAACCTTTTCCATGTGATCTTCAAATATAACTTTCCATCGTTTTACATTGTACTTGTAATCATACCAGAAAGGAGAAGTATTGCTTGCAGAACTTTTTTGAGGTTGGTCAATAGCAGGTTAGCGGTCCTAACCGGTGAGAAAGGAAAGGTAGTTTGAAACCTGAACCTTAGGACTCTTTCAGATGACCGTGGTTGGTCTGTGAGTCACAGAGCATGACGTGGCCAAATTTCATGGGCCGGACCATGTAAGTTTACAAATGTTCTTCTGCAGGGAAACAAGGACTCCTTGCATCACATATGACTATGATGCTCAGAATGCTCTACTCTATGAAATCTCTATGAAATCTGGCCACTAAACAGTCTGTTATTTACAGTCTGACCATGGCTGCGTCTTTTAGCCCTTAATGACACTAGCAAAGATCTCATTCCAAGTAGTTTTGTGCTGACTCTGTTCACCTTCCACAAACAAGTTGAACAACTCACCCCAGGCACGGCCACTTGCTTGAAGGACTGGGGTGGCATCAGAGAAGCAGTCAGTCAGTAGCTGTTCAAAGGCGAGGAGGTGCTGCTTCTACAGTGCTCAATAGGATGTATTCTTAGCTACCTGGGAGTGAAAGAGGAGGCAGGAGGCACAGAAACTGGATTAAACATCTCTTACTGTCCTATGCTGGGTATGCATGGTAATGCGCATATGCTATGTGACCCTCTCAGATGTCCCTCCATTATTGTGGATCAAGCTGTAAGGAGCAAACAGCACATGTCTTGTGCTATGGGACACCTGCTGCCTGCAACTTCAATGGCAGGCCTGTTGTGCATGTTCCTCAGATCACCTTAATCCAGGTGCAACACCCCTGCCGATACATAAGCAGGCTGGTAGTAGCGAATAGCACCCTCTCAAGACTGGGAGCTGTCAGAGGGAGTCATGAACCCTCCAGTAAGTTTCTAGCACTGAGAGATTATGCAATTGCAGCTGTAGACGCTGCCTGGCAAGGCAGCAGTTAAATAGTGTAGTGTATTATCCAATCAGTTGGCTGTATTGTAATCTGGAGTGTGATTGGAGAGTTGCTACCACCTGACCAGAGTTAAGAGAGAGTCAGTGTATAGCACACCTTTATTGCTGTCACAGAAACCAATCCCAGGAACTGAGTTAGGAGATTAATCCAGAGCTGAAGCTTCCACAGTTTTGAAACAGCTCCATTTCAATTATCCCAGCCTGCATCTGGTGCACTATTACTGTATCACTCTCCATGACCACTCCATAAATCCAAATCTGCTGTTTGACCATTTTGGCCCGTTGCCTGCTACCTGTTATTCAATAAAGAACCTTGAGTTGATTTGCACAATGCTGCCTCCATTTGATCCCTGGATACGGCCGCTTACCACCACGGGCTCCCCCGTCCATTGCCCATGGACTCATCCTACAGACACTCAGGGTTTCCCCAGGGAGAAACCAGTACATCAGCCTCTCCCTCCTTATTTCTTGCACACACCACCTGCTGGAGACCTGCCAGGCTGCAGGACAGCCCTCCGTTCCCCATAGCAACCACCAAGACAACAGCATGCCCTAGGCCACACTGGCCAGTCACTCCGGTATTCTGGGCCCCAGCTGCCTCCAGGCCTCAAGAAAAGGCTAGGCTCTGGTGGGGGATGTTGCACAGGGCTGCACTACTTTGCTTCAGGTGAAAGGTTTTGGTTCTCAGGGGGAGCAGCAATGCATCTTATAAAGCCTTCAGTGTAACAGCAGCCTCTGTCAGGACAGAAAGGGGGAGGGATGGCTGCATATTGTTGTGCTAAGGGCACTGAGGGGTTGTAATTTCATGAACGCATTAAAAATCCCCTGCCTTTATCTCGCTTTTGTTTGTGTTTCATGTTTATAATATTCATAATTTGTATATTATGCTGTGCGTACTATATACATATGTATAGAAAGGTTGTTAGTATATTCTTTCCAATAAAGCAAGAAGATTCTGCTGATGTCCATAGATTATGTGATAGCTCAACATACATTGTTTGGTCAATGAAATCCAACTCCCACATTGACCAAGCACAGTTTTGTGTTTTAGCCATTAGGCTATGTTGATGTGTTTGCATTGTGTTTTCAAATGCATAGCAAAAACATTTGGCAAAAAATGCATACCCATTGTGAAAATAGCAACCTGTGCTTCGTATTGTTAATCACTATTTTTATTATTATTACCAAATGCATATGCTGTTGATGTGTTTTCCCTGATCATGCGAAAACACGATTTAAGGGGTTTCACATAGTCATTTGGAGTTGTGGAGCAAACATTTTACCAAACATATATTTGCACTTTAGGCAGAAAAAAACTTTAATTCTTTCACAATACCTGTAGATTTTAGTCACAGATTATAATTTGAATTTGTGTTTATGTGTTTATTTTTTTATGGGGTGGCATCTTTTCTGTTCTTGCCTCGGGCAGCAGAAAGGCTAGGTACAGCCCTACCCACTAGCTCTGAAACAACTGAAAGTCAGTAAGTTCAGATGATCAAACTGCTAAAAATATAGAATATTAGTCATATAATTGGTATAAATTATATATTATATTATGCAAATTCAAATTTTTTAAAAGATTAGGTAGAAGGATGCAAATATTTTGAAAGATTTTAGATTAAATACATTAAAACTCCAAGGGAGGTTTCTCTTTGGGACACCTCCCTTATCCAGACAAGACTTTTTGTAACTTGTAACAGAATATCCATATAGTGTACACACTGTCCCCACCAATTAAATTACCACATTTCAATTCAATTTCAAATCTTAGTCTTGAGTCTTAGTCCTAAATATGTGGTAATGTATATGGTTTGTGGAAATGCATCACAGAAGATGAATGCTAACAATGTAAAATGCAAAGGTAGGTAAGGAAGAAACAGTTGTATTAGTCTTACCAACTAGTGGCAGAAAGTAGATCTCACAGACCTTGAAGAAATAAACTTAGCTAAGTGAAAAAAAGAAGAAGAATGAGAAGAATTAGTAAAGTAATTGGTGGAGAATATTGAGAAATATTTTTTGACTTAAAACATTGTTTAGTTGTTATATCTACTGAGATCAAAGGCCTATTTCAGTGCTAATTAACAAAAGCTATCGCAGACAGGAGACCTTCTGGCACTGAGCAGAGCTTCGGAAGATACAGCTGAAATCCTGTGAAGATTTAAATAATTAATATGACACCTTGAGCTTTGGGTAAGGATTGAAAGAAAAAAAACTGTACCTTGTGTTGAAGTTTTTTCACAAAGCCACAGTCAAGTTCCTAACTATTTGTCTTGATGAAAATGAGACACGTAGCTTGGCTGGACTTCATTGTCTACAACATTGGCAGCGCAGTATGTATTTTTTTTACTTTTTTTGTCATGCAAAGGGAGGTTTTTGTATGGTACTTTGTCTCTCTCAGGTCTGGCCACAGCAAAAATAAGCCATGGCCAAGAAAAAGGCAAATCTGCTTGAGGGAGGTGGAGAATAGTTATTTAATGGTTTTTAATCCCCTTAATCCAAGTAAGAATGGAGATTTTGAATGGAAATCCTATCCCAAAAGTCCTTATGATTCAAATTACTGGCTTGGGAGACAGTCTTTTGAAAGATCATATTTGTCATTTTCTAAAGTATATATGATACAGTATATTATTGATAAACATAGTTTGCCAAAACAGATCAACAATTTTGCTTGTAGTAAGTATAACTCATAGTAAGATGCAGTTTATATAAAATGAATCACCTCTAAAAATAAACTATTTTACACAAGTCTCAACTGTATGTAAATCTTTACTAGCTTAGGCCATGCACTGGTGCCCTTTCCAAGCTGTTTCCCCACTGATACTGTCTAAATGACTAATCCCCTATTGAGTTGGGATATAGATTCAATCTAGAGTCTTGACATAATCATATCTAATCCTTTCAGCCCAGTTCATTATTACTTCATAAATGTGGTATCTCTCCAACTGAAAAAAATCAATGGAATTCTTTTGACAACTCTGCATACAATGATACCAAATTAATTAACAAAGCAAAATTAATGGGCTCCCACTTGCAGAATGGATTTTTGTCAAATTGTTCATCCAGGAAAACAGATCAGTTAAAGAGAATAAACATGATGATCTTCAAAAAATTATTGGAAATACAATTCTTTAATATTTGTCTGATTATTTAGTCTTCAATCATCATTGTAATATGTGTATATATTCTGTGAATGGATCATTATAATACATTGCTGTGTAATGTATCGTAATGTATCATAAAAAAATGTAATTGTTGATGTTATTATTTATAGTTCATATTTAGTTTTGAGGTAGAATTATTTTATCTGGTATGATATTTTCTCTACATCCTGATTTTCAAATTCTAGAAATAAAGTTTTGGGTCTTTTTTAGCTAGTTTATCTTAAAGCGTAACCGTCATTTGACCTATTTTTTATATTGTGTTTTGGTGAACATTTTTCTAACATACTTCATTAACAAATTCTGCTTAGTTTGTAAAAAAAGAGGCTACTCCCTTCCATAGAGATTTGAATTCCAGGCTGTAGAGTATGTGTCTATAAGGGCTGCATGAGCTGATATCTAATTTCTCTGTGCTTGGTTAAACAGCTCTGCGATGGGAGGGTTAACCCCTTTACATTCAGCTTTATCTTAAAAAAATAATGCTCATAACATACTACAGCTGGGGAGTGAGGTGTGTAACAAACCATAGAGAGAGAGGCAATTTCAATCCAGTAGACAAATTTACCATAACAACGTAGAAGTAACTAAGGGGCACTTAGCAGTATGTTACTTACTCTTACTCTTATTCTTACTTTAAGCAAACTTTCTTAATAAAATATATTAGAAAAATTTTCACAACCCCCCCCACACACACACACACACAATATCAAAAATCATCTGAAATGACTGTTACGCTTTAAGTGGAATCATTATATTTTTTTTATCAAAATCATCTAAAAACTGTTGTTTGAGTTGCTAAGGAAGACTACTGTTATGCTAGGTCTGGGAATGAACAGACTGTATCATTTAAAAATAGAGTGGAAGAGGTTAAAATCCTCCATAGTCAGGCATAAAGACACCTCTCATAGAGCTGAAGGAATTGGCACATAGGGGCTCCAACTTGTACATGTTTAATATCTCAGCCTGCCATTCTGCCAATGTCTTCAAGTGGGTTGAGTCCCAGTGAGGTGAAACAAAGGTTATGGCTAGGTAAAAACAGAAACTATCTCTATTTTAGATCCTATAGTCCCTTTTAATTCAGGCAATATAGAGATTTGTGGTGTCAATTCAACCTGCCTATTCGAGACCTGTCAATTTATTGAATACACCATGCCGGAAGGGTATCTCCATCAATTATGCAGCATAAAAAGGTTAAAATTGCATGTAGTATAGTTTGGAAACAGCACCAGGAAAATCTAATAATTGTGATCTTGAACTTTACCTGCCAGACAGCTCTTGTCCTAATACAGAGGACTTTGGTGAGCTTTGCAGGAATATGTTTTGAAAAGGAACAGGGGAGGATTGGAGTGGACCCTGGCCTTTGATCCTGGAAATATAGGAGTACCTTTGGCCATATACAAACAATAATAGGACAACCTTAAGATTTCAGGAGTGAAGTGGACACCAATCAACACATGACTGAACACCTGGCATAGTCTTCTGCAAAAGCCAGGTTAGAGAATATCAGGGTTAGTGGTCATAATGGGTATAAACTAGGCAGGTTGCCTGTTATTACAGCTTACAAATTCATGTTACACGACCAGTGGCCATAACTGTGTCCTGCACCAAACTTGTATAATAAACAATAAGAAGATTTCCAGCAGTGATGAAATTGCTCATCAGAACTGAGACCCCTAAATGGCATCTAGCAAGTAGTAACTGATCCCCAGCCCTCTCCTGACACCAGGGATGCTCTGAAGGACATCTTAAAGCTCCATCATTGGGAGCTTCAATGATCTCATCAAAATTATTCTGATCCCTCTTTTTCTCCTTCACTAATTTGTTTTTGAACCTAAAGAAAAAAATATTAAAATGTTGTGGCTTTTGGAGGTCAATGTGTAAAAAGCAGAAATGCACAAAAAAGGGCCTGGTCTTGGAGGGGTAAATGGAAATCTTCACACTTTTGTATGTGTAGTGCAAAAGGACTGCGAAAAATTAAATAATATTCCAGAATTATATCTACTTTCAGAACACTGGGGGAGTGTCTTAAAACTCCTATGCTGTGAGATCTCTGCATTATGTAGGCAGAGGCCTGCTACTGTTCTTACTCAGGACAAAAGGAAAGGACTGGGTTACAGTAGTCCAGTGATTCAAACCCAGTTACAATTTAAAAAAAAAACATTTTTCAACATTTTTCAAACCTAACTCTGTCTCTTGTCTTTCATGATTGAAACTGCTGACAGATCATTCTTTTATTCATTAACACTCGTTAAACGGCAGCAGGGCATTGGCACATCCATCTTTGTTCAGAGATTGCTGCTCACCAGCCCTTTTGATTTCATTGCAGTTGATTGTGTAAGCGAGCATTTCCCTTTAGGGTACAAATACCCAAAATCGGGCTAAAAAATTGTAAGATAAAAAAATAAGTAAACAAATAAAATAACACATGAAAATTCCAATCACCCCCTTTTCTCTATGACATACTGTTTCAATAAATAATCCTAAAAGATCATAAACACATTAGGTATCCTGACCCGAAGCCCTTTGCCTGATCTATTCAAATTGAAATAGCAATTTTTTTTTTTACCATTTTGCCATTCGAAAATTATAATAAAGATAACATACTCTTTCATCTACATTACTGTAATCTAAAACTTATTTTCTTAATTATTTGTAAACCTACATTGTTTTTATTATCGTAGTGTTGTTTACTACACGATTATATATCCAGCCTACAAAGAATGTTCATTTGGAAAGAATTTATAGTATGTATGTGTATGTATAGAATTCGGTATCCTATTTAGTATTCAGAAATGCAATAAACATATTATGATAAAATAATACTTTATAAATACTATAAGAGCAAAGGCTTACATTTATAGAAACTTTAATATTAAATGTATGCTTCCATCAAGAAACTTATTCACTTTTACATTTTAAGCAAAAAATCTTTAGTAAGTTGTTAAATGAGATGAGAGAAAAAATAGGAGTGGTTTTCCCAGGGGAATTTAAATTAACTATTTCAATGATTTCACATGATTTTCACAGATGACAATCCAGATGCTAAGAACTAAATATGACAAGTTCACTTTGAAGAACCAATGTCACTAGCTGAGTAAATGTGTCAGGGAGTGTAGGTTTACTATGCTTTCAATTAAGTTGATTTCATTTTATATTATTTAGAAGTTTGGTTTTTCTTACAGGGTGAGTTTGTTTCTTTTTTTAATTTTGACACAAATTATATGCATTATTTCTGGTGAAATAATATTGTAAACCCCTATTCTTAAAGTTGATGGGCACAAGCTGTCAATTTTATATTGACAGACCTTTATATGATGTAGACTGCTACAGGAAATGTTAAAGCTTCTAGAGATACTTCTGTATTCTGTATACTTCCTATTTTCATATATTATTATTAAATACTTTTTGAAAAAATGGACTGGTTCAGTCTAAAACTGGTCAGTCTTTGTAGACTATTAAACAATTGTAAAATGTTAATACTTACTTTTTATGATATAATGGACATTTCTGATATTGCTAATGATTTTAGATAGATAGACATCTAACTAATCACTACATCCTAATCACTAATCACTATTAACGCTTTATTTCTTACATTTTACACTGATCTTCACATAACTTTTCATCAATTTTTTATTATTATACAATATGCATTTATTTCTAGATTTTTTAGCAATAGAAAAGCAGAATGACAAGAAGTACCAAGAGACTAGTAAAACCTGCAACCTGTAATGAGAACTGGGCAGATATACAAAGGAGTTCCTGAAAACCACAACCAGCAGTTAACTGGTTCAGCAATCCATCAATCAAGGCAAAGTTGATATTAACACACAGGTCCTGATGACACCATCCATATTTCCAGAAGAACATACACCCAGCTCATCCAATGGAACTTACTCTGAAAGGCAGCTGTCAATCAACACTCCCTGGCAAGCTTCCCTGGGTTTGGCTAAAACTCTTCAGAAACAATTCAGCAATGCTCTGAAATAGGGGAGTAGATAAGTCGAGACCTTTAATAGAGGAGTTTGTCATTAGTCAAATTCTGCTCATGGTTTTAACATAGAAAATAGCATGGAAAATTAAAATAAACCACCAAGAAATATTTTAAAATATGCTTTAAATTAAAAAAATTGATTTAAACAATATGTAATTTTATGATTAGACACTATTGGGCACTTCAGACTCTAAATGAAATCTATCAAGGTTAAATTACAAGATACATTTCCTTCAAAGTCAACTTGTATAAGTAGGTCATGGTTTGATATGTACACTGTGAGATACTATAATACGTATATCAGTCACTATACCCTGCTTTTTTGCACTTATGTTTATGTCACTTATGTGAGGTCACGTGTACCGGCGAAGATTGCGCCGCCTATTTAAGTCAGCTGACCACTGACTCTCACTACGCTTGATAATGCCTTTATTGATAAGGCGAAACGTCGCTCTTATGGTGGAATAAAACTTTCATTCTTTCTCATCGAATTGGAGTGCTGCTTCATCCTCTTTAACTTCATTAACGAGCATCAAGCTCGGACGAGTATACTCGCTCATCTCTAATAGACATCTAACTAATCACTACATCCTAATCACTAATCACTATTAATGCTTTATTTCTTACATTTTACACTCATCTTCACATAACTTTGCATCAAGTTTTTATTATTATACAATATGCATTTATTTCTAGATTTTTTTAGCAATAGAAAAGCAGAATGACAAGAAGTACCAAGAGACTAGTAAAGCCTGCAACCTGTAATGAGAACTGGGCAGATATACAAAGGAGTTCCTGAAAACCACAACCAGCAGTTAACGGGTTCAGCAATCCATCAATCAAGGCAAAGTTGATATTAACACACAGGTCCTGATGACACCATCCATTTTTCCAGAAGAACATACACCCAGCTCATCCAATGGAACTTACTCTGAAAGGCAGCTGTCAATCAACACTCCCAGGCAAGCTTCCCTGGGTTTGGCTAAAACTCTTCAGAAACAATTCAGCAATGCTCTGAAATAGGGGAGTAGATAAGTCGAGACCTTTAATAGAGGAGTTTGTTATTAGTCAAATTCTGCTCATGGTTTTAACATAGAAAATAGCATGGAAAATTAAAATAAACCGCCAAGAAATATTTTAAAATATGCTTTAAATTAAAAAAAATTGATTTAAACAGTATGTAATTTTATGATTTTATGAAATCATTCTATGTGTATAAGCTCAAAAAAAATTCTGTAAAAAAGTGAATGAATACTGTACCTTATAGACATTACATAAATAAGAGAAGAGTAGAGAGACTTATTTATTTAATACTGAAATACTACAGATGTAACATGTTGTGCAATAGTTCACTTAAACATTAAAATTTGTGTAGCTAGAATTCACTATTGGGAGGAAAATGTAAGCATGTTTGCCAGTTTGCCAGTACATCTCCTTCATAGACTAGTAGTGTGCTAAAACAGACCTTGGTCAGACTCTTTAATTATCTAACAGCTATATCTTGATACATCAAAGCGATTCTCAATTAGAGTAATTTTGCATATCTCTGGTGGCTACGTCTATGAATGGCAGACATTCCTAAGGGGTGAAAAGTGAACGTGCGCTTCATTAGTGTGATTCCTTGTGAATGAGAGGCAGAATTTAGATATATACACTTGAAACTGGCCCATTCCCAAAAGATCTGGTGATCTAGCCACCTCTGCTGATCATGCATTTTACAGTGCCCAGTTATTTATGTTCAAGGTGAAGGAATTAAAATAAAATATTCCATCTTCACACATGATTGACCTTGATGAGTATTTAGGAAATGGAAATGAAAAATCTTGACTGGGCAAGTCCCTTAGGCATTAGCCAGTAAATCTCCAAAGTAATTATTATGTATTGTAGGTGATAAATACTGTATGCTTGTAAACAGGCTCTGTAAAGTGTTAGTATAGTGTCAATGAACTCATTACAGAAGAAAGGCCGGGTTCTCAGTCAAGACTAATGTTTGAGAGGGAAACACAAAAATACTTTTGTCCTACAAACTGGAAGATGAAAAAAAAAACAGAAACTGAAAATTGCTCAGAAAATATTTAGTTTTTTACCAATGTCATGTAGCACTTGAGGCTGGGGTAATGTGGTTAATGTGTACACATCATGAATTTTTATTAAATTATTGCTTTGCAATAACCCATGTTCTGAAATGTGACCACCATAAATAGTCTGCTATATATACTTTTGTCCTTAGATAATCGCTTTAGGAAGTTTGATTTATATGTTTTCAAAAAATATGTCTATTGTACTATTCAAATTCAAATAATTTAGCATTTATTCCATAAAAAAGTCAGATTTATGTTTTTCTTTCTAATATACCATTCCCTTGAGTAAATGACTAGCAGGTGGGTCATAATATACATAAATAACTGAGCCATCTGTCTTCCTTTCAGGAGATGCATTTGTCACTGGCAATCTTTTGTGTGCACAATAAGAACAATGGTAAACAGTTTATATATCCGAACCAAAATATTCTATTCCCTTTTCCTTAAAACAGACAAGGACCAGGAACAGTGAATGGAAAACACAATTTGGTCTTTCTTTTTTTCTTACTCTGGCCTGTCTAACCTCTGGTAACCCTGACATTCTTTTCAGTAAAGTGTCTGATATTAAAGCAGATTGCTTTCATGCCTACATAAGTAATATCATATGCTTCACATCAGCCTATGCTCAAGATAGCTGAATTCCCACTGTATTATTGCCTGTGAGTGAACACACAATGCATACTAATAATCTAACTGAACCAGCCTGCCTTTCAACATTTCCAAATAGTAATATTACAGAAGTAAAGGGCCAAGGAGATGGAACCATGATTAAAATCCTATATGTTTCATGCAACATTACTCCAAATATGTTTTAAGTGCCTTTGAAGCTTACCATAGTTAGAAGTATTATAAGTGAACTTCATGCATGTGAATTTCTATTATGGTTGGCAAAAAATATAGAATAGTAGACTTTAGTAATTCTACTTATTCACTTTGTTCTTTAGTCATACAGTCCTACCCCAAGGCTAAAACTAAGATTATAGGCAGATCATCTATCCTCAAACAGTGGGTAATTACAATTGTGATTCCTGTGATCTCTAAATAAAATGTAATTCATTCAAATACACCTCATTACATTGTATATGCCAATTATATCTATTTATGAATGAACTATTTGTGTTCATCAAAAAATTGGCTAAAAAAATCAAATATTAGATTTTCTTTACAGGCAGGCTGCAGGATATGTACCAGAGAGGTTCTGTAGGTTTGTTCTTAAGTTCAATTTGTATGTTGATAGTAACAGATATTTTCTATATGTGTAACTTCAGACAAATTGGGGGAAAATTATCAGTAGTGTCTGTAAACAGAACTGTTCTTGTTGTCCATGGTACTGATCAATATAGGTATAGGAAAAGAGGAAAAAGTTAAAATGTGTTGTAATGTATATTCATTCTTTTAGAATTTGATATTTGTAATGCTGTTAGCAAAAATTTCGTGCAAGACATCTAATTTATCCTATATTTTGTATAATAGAACAGTAGGAGTATGTCCCCAACTTAATAAGCTTCCACTAATAACACATGGTCCTGTAGAGTATTGTAACCCTGTATGCCTCTATTAGTTGAGTTACTATTATATTGCTAATGTCTGTCCTGTCAGTTTTGCAGATTCTTCAGGTTAGGTGATATTCTCATTTCTCCTAGTTCCACATACATATGTCACTTAGGGAATATACCCTAAAGTATATCGGCTTACTGGTGAATTGTGCTGTTAATATACACACAATTGTGTATATACATATGAGTGCCATCCAGCAATGTGAAAGCAGCGTGATTATTGCTGTTGCACCTCCGTCCTGCAGACGGTGTTGGCCATTGAATGGAACGCCAACTTCTATGTTTAGCTGGAGCTGAAGCATGACAGAGCGCTTATTACTCATACATCTCTATTGTCTACGCTCTCCGAATCTTCAGAGATGGCTGGAACAGGGATTGTACTGCAAAGGCGGAAAGGCCTATCTCTCACACAGCCAGTTGGGAGTCTGTTCCTTCTGGAATAGATATACTGGTTTGACTTAATCCCACATCATGTTTTTTAGACTTCTTGTAGGTCATACTTCGTGTTAAGGGGGCTGCCTTTCGAGGTAGCAAAAAGAGGCATTGTTTTACATTTAACACTTGGAAAACGTTTTTGCATACTTCCCAGAATTCCCTAGTGGCGCATCTATGGCTTTTAGTCTCCACATGCCTTTAAGGTGGCCTTAATTTGCAATCTCTCCATAAGTTGAACACCTACAGTCTGACCCAATCTCAACAAGAGTAAAAGAGGCCTAACTATTACACTAGATGTCTATTGCTTTGTCCCTATGCTGTGTTTCGCCGAATAATTTGACTTCTGGGGCATGGGCGATCGTCTTATTCCTGTCTAAATGATTGACAGGTTAATTATCCAATAGGATTTGTCACTTTTCAGTGTTTTGTTAAATCTTAACTCTGAAGGATCCAAAGTGAAAATCACTATAAACAGCTAAATTAGTATTTAAACAAGAATGTTTATTGTTATGCTATCGGCAAGTCTGTCTCAAAGTATAAAAAAAGGATAACGTTGTGTTGTGCATATAAAAATGCATATGTATAGGCACCTGCAAAGATGGAAGATGGGCTCCTAAAGGAAATATCCAAAATTAAAAGTATCATCAAGACAAGACCCCTTGGTTTGAGGGTATAAATACATTCACTCTCTGATCTCAACAGTTTATTGTCCAGATCGCTTCCTCTTATATCCAATTTAATGGGGCTTATTTACTAATGGTCCGCGGATTGCACTTTAGTTGGATTTTGGAAATTTTCAAGATTTGCGTTGCTGTGACAGCTATTTAGAAGGGGATTGTGTCAAACGTGATGAGATTTTGGCGCAATCGGATTTTAGTGCAATCGCGACAGCTTTCATGCAACAGAAATCAGGGGGTGGGCCGTCAGATGATCTGACGGATTCGGACTGAGCGCGGGATTTAACTTTAAAATTGTGTCGCATACACTGGGAAGAAGAAGGTGAACTCTGGCGGACCTGATCGGGGAACCAACACATACAGGAAATAGGGCGCACGATCTAAGTGAATTGCGGCACAATGCATTCCAGTTGGACATTCTGGATCGGGGAATGCGCCAGGGACTGATAAGTAAATGTGCCCTGATGTGTTCAATTGCACATCCTGTCAGGTCTTTTATGTGTAGATGGTGATAACGCTTAAAATGCTCTGCTAATGGTGTAGGTTGTAAATCGTTATTCTGCTATATAGCCGCCATCTTGTTTTTCTCATAGTTTCTAACACTGAGAATATGTTCCCTAATCCTTGATCTCAAATCTATTATTGTGCAAAAAAAGAGAAAGCAGATGTGATGTAGAAAAATATATAAATCTTTATTAGGTATACAATCACAAGTTAAAACCAATTAAAATATCCCATTAATATCCCATTATCCCTTTAATGGGATATTTTAATTGGTTTTAACTTGTGATTGTATACCTAATAAAGATTTATATATTTTTCTACATCACATCCGCTTTCTCTTTTTTTGCACTCATAGTTTCCATTTGGATGTGTTAAGTTTGTACTGTAGAATCCACATGCATTGGAGGATATAGATAACTCCACTAGTGGTTCAGCCAATATGTTCTTTAATAGTATATGACCTACCCATGCGATCCTAAATTTTAAGAATTTTAAGAATTTCACATGCTGTTTATAGACCACAGGGAAAAAAGCCAGGATAAGCACATGATTTTTTGTTGCAGATCTGTATCTGATAGAAGGAAGTTCCAATGCTCATCAATAATCCTTTTCATAAAGGGTAGTTATGAAGGGTAGTTATGAACCTAATTTTTCATCTTTCTTTTTTCCTTTCACCTTAAGGAGACTTGATCTATCAGTCCATAATGCAAGGTTATAGACATGTTTAATTTGTCCGCTAGAATAATTTCTCTGTTTCAAACATGCATTTAACCCCACTGAAGCTCTTTTGAAATTATCAAAAGTCAAGCAGTTTCTGCAGAGTCTGAGGAATTCCGCTTTCGGGATTCCCCTAATTGTTTTCCACAGATGCGCACTAGCTGCATGAAGGAGACTGGTGGTGGCTGTCTCTTTGCGAAATAGATCAGTTGTTATATTTCCTCATTCGTCTGTTTTGATTTTGATATCTAGGAATGGTACACTTTTCTTACTATAAAATAGTGTCATTTTGATGTTAAAATCATTTTGATTGAGTTTGTTAATGAAATCAAAGTTTCTTCTGTACCTTTCAAGATAAATTTCCAGATTAATGTTTGTGTATCCTTCTAGATCTTCTCCAAATACCCGATCTTTCTCCCACCATCCAATGAAGAGATTGGCAAAGGTTTGTGCACACGATGCATTCATAGCTGTTCCTTGGATCTGGAGGAAGAAGCGGACAGCAAAGGTGAAGTAATTGTGACGTAGGACAAAGAGCAAAGCATCTTTGTTGAAAGTTTGTTGCACATCACTTTTTTTGTTAAAAAGTACAGGACAGCATTACAACCTATCTCAGGGCCTATGCATGTTCTACATTCTGCAGAATTTGCATTGTGTCTCTAGTGTACGATGGTAGATCATAAACAGTGTGTCTTAGTTAATTTTCCAGCCATTTACTACAGTTCTCAGTTAGGCACCCCAAGCCCAAGACGTTAAGATGTCCCTTGGTAGTTATGAACTTTGGGTAACATATAGAACGTTGCCGGCTTAGGGTGCCTGAGAGAAATTCCTTTTCTTTAAGGCCGATAGCTTTTTCACATATGCCCCTTTCTAGTAGGTTATTGTATTTTTACTTGAATTCATTAGAGGGGTCTACCCAAAGCGTATGGTAACAGTTCTTGTCATGTAATGACTACTGCTTGTATACAAAATCTGATCTTCTGATCTTTTAATGCTTGGGATTCTTCTTGTGAGATATTGTATGAAGCAGTATCTTCATTCAATTGTTCAATTGCTTCTATTACCAGATTAATAAAGATCTTCACTGATGGGCATATATCCAAAGCCGGCATATTAGGAACATTCATATGTATGTTAGGAGTTGTTAAATATTCCCCTTTGGTAGTGGTGACTTTGATCTATATCAATGTTTTCAGATTGCAATTCAGTAAGGATTTGTAGAATAGTATCGGCTGTCTGAGTATTGGTGAGATTAGGTATTTAATTACCACTAAAGGTCTGAGAGAATATTTTCTTAAGGATCAGTTTACACCAAACAGGTGTAAATCTTTGATAATGTCAAATTTCTTTAATTTTGTGGTAAGGCAAAAATTAAAACCTTTACTCAAAATCAAGGTTTGTGTGCAAGTTAGAGCTTGGTGGGATAAATTAATTATCTTCATTGTCCCTTCCTTATTGTTTCTTCTTAATTCTTCTTCCAGTTGTGTCTGTACTGTTGTCCTACTCTGGGATTTGTATATCCCCATCTGTTTCTGTCCCACAAAAAAGTTGTGATGTTATGCCTTGTTTGAACAAAGTTTTGTCGTAATTGTGTTTCTAAGGGGTTTTCACTGCCTATATTGGTGGATTCGGTTCCTGATTCTGTACTAGAAATTTCACTGTATTCTGAGTTATTTGCGTTCGGTGAAGTCCTTTTTTCTTTTTTTCTTCTTCTAGCATGGACAAATTGCTTGTCCCAGTTATATACTTGCCCAGATCTTTAGAAATTGTGTTCAGTTACTATTTTAGGTTTTCAAGTCTCATTTTTTCGTCTTCAACCAAGATTTTCATTAACGTACGGGAACAGGAAAATTCTCTGGGAATAACTGGGAAATAAAGAGATTATTAAACCTCAAGAAATTAAATTTTGTGTAACATATTGCTCCAAGGTGGTTTTAGTCCACCAGGATTGTATTTATTTTTTTATTGAGATATCTTTAAATGGTTAAAGGGGTATTCCCATCTGGGCATTTACATTTAATTGAATTCATTTGCCATATGTAAACATTCCTTCAATTGGATGTTATTAAAAAAATGTTCCTGTGTGAAGATAATATCTCATAAATGTAGTCATATGGTCCCTTAGAAACGAGATAGCTTCCTCGGATACGGCCACCTCTGCTGGAGGGATTGCACAAAGAAACTAAAGGTTTTGGTATATGAAATGCCGGGATTTACTGCATGTCCCACAGACGTCCTGTGGTAATGATTTCTGAAGCCAGGTGGTCCGGCAGGACTCAATAGCGCATGTCTGGCCACCGCTGCCTAAATGTGAGGTGGTCGTATCCGAGGAAGCTATCTCGTTTCTAAGGGACAGAATAACTACATAACTACATTTATGAGAAATTATCTTAACACAGGAACATTTTTTTTAATAACATCCATTTGAAGAAATGTTTACATATGGCAAATGAATTCAATTAAATGTAAATGCCCAGATGGGAATACCTCTTTAAGAATGCTGTCTAGGCTTCTATTCTGTACCTCCTCTGCACTTTCAGGAGTTAACAGACTGTGTGCTTGTCTGTTGTTTATCAAATCTAGCTTTGAGTTTATCCTTAATATTGAGACTTGCCATAGATATTCTTCAACACTGGCTTGACGGAATGAAAAAACATCTCACAGCTGACACAGTTAATCTGTACAACAAAAGAAATACTGTCAAAATCTCAAAACAAGATAAGAAAAATCATCCCAGGTGTAAACCGCCATTCAGTGACACTGATCAATATACAGTACTATGGTATGGGAAAAGAGAAAAAAGTTAGGGGTGTATTAAAACATAATATTTGTTTCTATATTAAAATTTGAATTTTTTTACTCTTGTTGAGATAAGCATGTTCACCTCTGCAGTTCGATCCATGCTCCAGTCATCTCTGCAGATTGGGAGAGCCTAGACAATAGGGATGTGTGTGTAATGAGCGCTCTGCCATGCTTCCGCTCCAGCTATACAAAGAAGTCGGCATTCCATTCAATGGCAAACACCGTCTGCAGGACGGAGATACAGCAGCAATAATCATGCTGCTTTCACATTGCTGGATGGCACTCATATGTATTAAACAGCACAATTCACCAGTAAGCCAATACACTTTGGGAACGGTAGACTGGTGTGTATCAGGGTAGCATCTCTCAATGTTTCATCACAACTTTAGTAGAGATGGGCTAATAGATTCTAACGAATCGGAATTTGTTCTGAATTTCAGGAAAACTTCGATTCATCATGAATCCAAAGTTTACGGTGATTCAAGGGAACAAAGTTTTTTTTCCCCCCTTTATTAGCAAAACGTGTTACATGGGGCAGAGAACTCTGGGAAGAAGAAAGGAACACCGTCGATCACATGTGCAGACATGAAAGCCAATCAGCGACTCGAATGCTTATGTGATTCCTATAAAAGCCCTATAAAAACAGGCAGCCATTTCCAATAACGGCATTTCACACTGCATTTGCTGTCTGTAGTTTCTATCTGCTTGTGCTCAGTAGCTGCTGGAGTGATTTTTTCTCAAAGTCCAGGGTGTCTGTTCTTGTGGCTCTGTATACCCCACATTTCAAGTGTTATTTTGTTGATGAAGTAGATATCAAGAATCCGTGTCAAATCAACATATTTGATAAACCAATATGTCAGACAGAGAGGTGGCAGGTAGAGCAGGCACAGGTCGCAGCAAAGTAAGGGGACGTCGCAGCAGGGGTGACTCAGTGAGGCCAGAACTGCCAGTGTCATCTAGCGGCAGTGTGTTAATTAACAACCCAAAAATTCTCGATTGGTTGACTAGGTCATCCACTTCCTCCAAATGACATCTATTAACCCCAGCCAAGAGTCAGTGGATTCGTCAGATAGAACCCTTAGTTGGCATGGCCCAGGAGCAGGTCAGCAGTCCTCACCTGTCCTCAACCAGCCTCTGTCCTGTTCATTTCCCTCAGCCAGAGATCTATTAGGTGATCTGGGCTGCAAGCCACTATACAGTAAAGACAGACTCTGAGGACAGTTGGCAGCTGTTTGGCAGTGAAGAGGTGGGGCAGACATCCGCTTTGCAGGACCAAGTAAGCAGTGGCACAGCTGCTTAGCGAGGCAGTGGCGTTAGTAGTTCCTCAGTGCAGAGTGTTGGTGGTAAAATCACCAACTCGGCGGTGTGGCAGTTTTTTGTAAAGACACCAAAGTAGCCGAGCATGTGCATATGTAGAATCTGCAGGCAGAAAGTGAAGCATGGCCAGGCAGCTAACGTTGGCACCACGGCCCTGCGTCAACACATGCAGCGTCACCATCCAATGGCCTGGGAGAAACGTGATGTGGTGGTCCATCCTGCCGCCACAGTAGCACCTGGTGGCACACATGCCATTTCAGCCAGTCAAGGCTCCAGCACCTCTGCCGAAGGGAGCTGTTTGTCTTTGACATCATCTCCTAGTCCAGATGTTCCTGCTCCTCGCTACGCATAGCGGCAGCAGTTGTTGCACGAGGCGATTACAAAGGGACAACTGTATGCGTCCAGCCATCTTAAGGTGCAGAAGCTGACCGTTCTCCTGTCCACGTTGTTGATACCGCAGTCCCTCCCTTTCCAAGTCGTGGACTCTGCACCCTTCAGAGAACTAATGGCTTGTGCCGAACCAAGGTGGAGAGCTCCAAGCCGAAATTTCTTTTCCAAAAAGGCAGTACCAGCCCTTCATGAATATGTAGAACAGAAGGTGGGCCAGTCCTTGAGCTTATCAGTTTCTTCCAAGGTGCACGGCAGTGCGGACATGTGGAGCTGTAACTACAGTCAGGGCCAGTACATGTCCTTTACGGCCACTGGGTGAATGTGCTTCCCGCCCAGCCACACTAACAACTTGAACAGTAGATGCCGCTTTCTCCTCCACTTTGTCAAACTGATGGAGACGTAGATGGAGACCGGGAGTCCCTCAGAGTCACTTGCACAGATGGCCCACAGCATGCTGCTTTGCCTAATTAGTGACAGCCAAATTGCCAACATCTGTCATAGGGATGACTTTTGGCTCTCCACCCTTTTGGAACCCCACTACCGGTCCAAAATGGGTAACTTTTTTCCAGCTGCTGAGCGGGAGGAACAACTAGCGTACTATAGAGAAATAGTGTGCAGACAGTTGGACACTGCCTATGTGCGCCATTGTCCATCCGCTGTCAGGTCTGACCAGGGGATTCCTGGCAGTCATCGATCATGTACTACTGCCATGGCTGCTTTGGGAGGATGGGGGGAGATAGGAGCAGTAGCAGCTCCATCAGCAGCAGCAGCAGTCTCGAGTTTTTAATGAGCAGCTTCCTTCACCTGCCTAGTGAGGAGGGTAGCCGCCACCAGCAGCGGAACATGGAGCAGTCCCTAAACCAACAGGTGGTGGCCTACTTGGACAGCACTCTACCACCCCAGCTAGAGGATCCCCTGAACTACTGGGGAGTCAAATTTTTATGTTATGTAAAAAGGTGTAAAAGTCGCATTTCGGACATTTGGGCGCCATTTCCCGCCTCGGAGGTCACCGCCGCCCGTAACCGTTTTTATATTTTGATAGATCGGGCATTTTGGGACGCGGCGATTCCTAATATGTTTTTGATTTTCACTGTTTATTATGTTTTATATCAGTTCTAGGGAAAGGGGGGTGATTTGAACTTTTAATATTTTATTAATTTTTTTTATTTTTTAAACTTTTTTTTTAAATTTTTTTTTAACTATTTTTTAGACCATCTAGGGTACATTAACCCTAGATAGTCAGATCGCTTCTACCATATACTGCAATACTTCTGTATTGCAATATATGGCATTTTTGCAGCACATTCATTACAATGAGCCACTGGCTCATTGTAACGAATCTGCAGATGCCAGATAGTCTCGGGTCAAACGAAGACCCGAGGCTACCATGGCAACCGATCGCCGCCCCCGATGACGTTCGGGGGCGCCGCGATCGCGGCGGTGTTGAAAGGGTTAATAGCCGCGATCGGTGCAAGCACCGACCGCGGTTATTAGCGGTGGGGGTTTTGTGCAAAATGCAACAACCCCCACCCCTGTATGAAGAGGACTCAGCCCGTGAGCCCTCTTCATACATCCCTTATACCTCTGCGCCGTAGAGCTACGGCGCAGAGCGTTAAGGGGTTAAACAGAAGTCTGGGCAGATAGCAAAGTATCAGTTATTTTTTTATCAGATACCAATAATCAGTGTCGGACAGCCCCACAGGTGGAGCGGAGGATCCACCAGTGGGCCGGTCAGATAGAACCCTTAGTTGGCATGGCCCAGGAGCAGGTCAGCAGTGCTCACCTGTCCTCAACCAGCCTCTGTCCTGTTCATTTCCCTCAGCCAGAGATCTACTAGGCGATCTGGGCTCCAAGCCACTATACAGTGAAGACAGACTCTGAGGACAGTTAGCAGCTGTTTGGCAGTGAAGAGGTGGGGCAGACATCCGCTGCTTTGTGCAGTGGGCATAAAAGTAGAGAGGTGGAGAGTGGCACGGGAGGTTATGTTGCACTTGCAAGTAGTCAGTAGGGTGGCCGTGAGTCAGTAGGGTGGCAGCAGTGTGAGGACGGGAGCCAACCAGCAGCGGGGTACAAAACCCGCTTCGCAGGACCAAGTAAGCAGTTGGCACGGTGCTTTAGGAGGGCAGTGAGTGGGCGTAGTAGTGTCCTCATGTGAAGAGTTGTGTGGTAAAAATACCAACTCGGCGGGTGTGTGTGGCCGTTTTTGTAAAGACACCCAAAGCAGCCGGAGCATGTGCTATGTGTGTAGAATCAGCAAGAGAAAGTGAAGCATGGCCAGGCAGCTAACGTTGGCACCAAGCCCTGGTCAAACACATGCAGCGCTCACCATCCCATGGCCTGGTAGAATACGTGATGTGGTGGTCCATACCTGCCGCCACAATCAGCAACCTGGTGGCACACATGCCATTTCGCCAGTCAAGGCTCCAGCAACCCTCTGCCGTAAGTGAGCTATTTGTCTTTGGTACATCTCCTAGTCCAGATGTTCCTACTCCTCGCTTACGCTATCGTCAAGCATCCGTTTCACGAGGCGATTTACAAAGGGACAACTGGATGCTTCCAGCCATCTTAAGGTGCAGAAGTTGACCATGCTCCTGTCCACGTTGTTTATACCGCAGTCTCCCTCCTTTCCAAGTCGGGGACTCTGCACCTTCAGAGAACTAATTGGCTTGTGCCCGAACCAAGGTGGAGAGCCCAAGCCGAAATTTTTTTTCCAAAAAGGCCGTACCCAGCCCTTCACGAATATGTAGAACAAAGGTGGGCCAGTCCTTGAGCGTATCCAGTTTTCTTTCCTTCCCCCAGGTGCACACGGCAGTGCTGATGTGTGGAGCTGTTAACTACAGTCAGGGCCAGTACATTCCTTTACGGCCACTGTGGAATGTGCTTCCTCCTCCCCCGCCCAGCCACCTAACAACCACTTTACATAATGCGCTTTCTCCTCCACTTTGTGTCAAACTGATGGAGACTAGATGGAGACCGGGAGTCCCTCAAGTCACTTTCACCCATGGCCCATAGCAATGCTGCTTTGCCTATATGTGACACAGCCAAATAGCCAAACATTGTCATAGGGATGACTTTTGGCCTCTCCACCCTTTTTGGAACCCCCACTACTGGTCCAAAATGGGTGCCTTTTTTCCAGCTGCAGAGCGGGGAGGAACAACTAGCGTACTATAGAGAAATAGTGTCATACAGTTGGACACTGACTATGTTCGCCATTGTTCAATCCTCTGTCATGTCTGACCAGGGAGTCCTGGCAGTCATCATCATGTACCTAGACTGCCATGTGCTGCTTTGGGATAAGTGGGGGGTAAGTAAGCAGTATCAGCTCCATCAGCAGGCAGCACAGTCTCGTTTTTAATGAGCAGCTTCCTTCAAACTCCTAGTGGGAGGGTACCGCCACAAGCATCGGAACATGGAGCGTCCCTAAACCAGCAGTGGTGGCCTACTTGGACGCACTCTACCACCCCAGCTAGAGGATCCCCTGAACTACTGGGGAGTCAAATTTGATGTGTGGCCGCAACTTGCAGAGTTTGCAGTAGAGAAGATGTCCTGCCTGGCCAATAGTATGGCATCAGAGCGGGTGTTCAGTGCAGCGGTGGCCTTCGTTACCCGAAGGACCCGAAAGAGAAACTGCTTGTTCACCCGTAATGGGGAGAGACTGACCTTTATCAAGATGAATCAGATGTGGATTGGCCAGGATTTCAAAACACCAATGCTTTATGCATCAGATTACATCAGCCATGACGCCTGTCCCAAACATTGAGAAATGAGTCTGGATTCTAATTACCTGCCTCAGCCACTATTCAGATGCTGCCACCCGCCTGATGCCACACATCTGCTGCCAGTTTCTCCATCTACCTCCCACTTTATGGGCCACTTTCTGACCTCCTGCTGCTGCTGGCACCTCCACACTTTGTCATTGTGCCACTCTGTGGCCTCCTGCTGCAGCCACCTCCTCACTCTGTCATTGTGCCACTCTGTGCCTCCTGCTGCTGCCACCACCACACTCTGTCATTGTGCCACTCTGTGGCCTACTATGTTGCTGCCACCTCCACACTCAGTCATTGTTCCACTCTGTGGCCTACCATGTTACTGCTACCTCCACACTCTGTCATTGTGCCACTCTGTGGTCCCCTGTTGCTGCTGTCACCTCCACCCTCTGTCATTGTGCCACTCTGTGACCTACCATGTTTCTGCTACCTCCATAATTTGTCATAGTGCCACCCTGCGTCCTACTCATGCTGCTGCCAACCGATCGCTGTCTCCCTGGAACACCCTGTGATTTCCACAATGCCTTCTTCACCCTCCACCACTTTATGACATTTCCACTATTTTCATTTTCCCCTTCATTTTATCTGTCAGAAGGAATAAAAAGCCTCAGGATTGATAGCCAAAAGCAGGAGTGAATACAGAACAGGACAGGACATGCAAATATCCCATTTACTGGTCATCTCCTTTTGAATCAACTCCTGTTTGTTTTTGGCTTTAGCAATACTGATGGATTATTGACTGATTGAAAGTGGAAAACTCATTGCAAACAGCACGCCCTCATAAAGTTCATTGGAAAAATATAAAAAGTTATATTTGGGAATGGGACAATAAAAATGGCATTGTTTTAAACGGTTACAAATAGGGATGTCCTAAACCGGTTATAAAATTATTAAAATTAAATAAGAGAGATAGGACGTAAAATAAATCAGACTGTCTTGTGGGTTAAAGAAGAAAATGTTCCCCACAAGGCAGATGCTACATTGCCTAGGGCATTTTATTTTCCCTTCTCAAGATCAAACCGAGATAGATAAAAAAGGATGAATTGGACAGGTCGTAAGTTCCATCCAGCGCTTATGATTGTGTTGTTAACACCTTTGTATAATGGAACGAGTGTATTCACAGGAATGGATATCAGTAGATAAAAAATGGTCATCATACAGTATTTCAATAGCAGAATCCACATCCACACACATATTTCTATGAGAGTCTCAAAGGCTGGATATCTGGAACAATGTGAAACCTATTGATGCTCCCAAAGGGGGGACATTGTTGTTTTAAAGAGCCGTGAGGGACTGCTTGCATCTTGGAATAATGACTTATGCAACATTTTGTTTATAGTACACGAATTTATACAGGCCAGCTATAGCAATCACATGTGATAAATGCATTCTGTCTTGAAGATTTGTTCATTGCGTATTTGTGTAACAGAATAAGGAAAAAATCTATTTACCCATAGCATGTAAAAGACAGGGCACGTAATGAAAAATTTGTGTCAATGACCAAAAATGATTAATTGTGATTAAAAATCTATAAATAAAGGAAATGCTAGTACACACCACCATGACATTTACTTTATAACTTAGTGTTTTAATTTATAGGGAATAAAGTGAACAGCTACTACATGTGACCTTTTCAAATATATGAAAACATCCATCACTGGCTTAAGCGACGCCCCCTGTTCATCTACATCCAATTCCGAGTGTGGGAGTTATCATATATTTGAAAAGGTCACATGTTTCCAAGGGTGGGGGGAACTGCTCCTTCCAGTCCCTCCTTTTTGGCAACTGCCTAGTCACACAGAGCGCTATGAAAGGTTACAATATAACATCTCTTTTTTCTGTAAAAACCAATTTTTTATACAAAAAAACTTTGGCAGTGTATGTACTATGCTGTGTGGGGACTTGGGGTGAGTGCTAAAAATGGGTCTCCTGGTGACAGAGTTCCCTTTAACGGGTAAAGGTAGCTAAAAGGTAACCTGTCACCTGTATAATTTAATAATGGCCTGAGGCAACATGTTGTTTTCATGTACACACTATACAGGCACTGTCGCCATCACCAATGTGTACATGCATTTGTCTTGAAGTATGTGTCATTGCAGTATTTTTTGGTGTTGGAAGTGTAACAAATGGGAAAAATAATACCCATAGCATTGTAAAAGACACAGGGCACGTAATGAAAAGTGTGTCATGACCACAAAGATTAATTGTTGAGAAAAATCTATAAAATAAGGAAAATGCATTACCACAACACCAATTACATTTACTTATAATTTTAGGTTTAATTTCATGTAAAGGGGTAGCTAAAAGGGTAACTGTCACCTGTATAATTAAGTGGTAAAGGTAACTAAAAGGTAACCGTAGAATTTAAATGTAAAAGGTTAACTAAAAGGTAACATGTCCACCTTGGATGGAAACCCTGAAAACCCCAAAACAGTAGCTATGTAGCAGTGTTGCTCAAAAATAATTGTCTCCCCTCTATCCCTAAGATAAAGTGAAAGAGACAGTGAAGCATCAAACATACGTGGGGAAGGAAAAGTATTCGACCCCTTTACATTTTTCACGCTGTGGTTCATTGCAGCCAATTGGTGAGTGAGATAAAAAATAAAAAATGTCTTTCTTATCATCTGCACTCTGCACCCCAGTTGTCTGACTTCATATCAGTATATAAACTTACAGGTGTATAATATATACATTATATAATGTGAATTTTGGAGGAGATGACTATACCTGCAATTGAAAACTGAAACTAAAGTTATGGAAGGTGTACTTAATCTTTGTCAGGTAACTTCAGCGTTGAAAATAAATATTTCCTTAGATGATGTTCCCTTTAATTGGATATTAAACCACCATTGGGTTTTATGGGTCTGTTATCTCATTCTAATAAATCTCAAGACTCAGTTTCCAAAGTTGTCGTCATGACAGCACATTGCCATTTGTGTTACCAGCTTCTGGGAAGGATCTTCACCTTGCAAGCTTTATTCATGTTATCCAATTTTTTTGTTTCATTTTCGGAAATAGACTGCTTAGTTGCCTAGAGCCCCAAGGGCAGTACGGGCCAAAAACCTAATTTTCTTGTCCCTTTTTTAAGATTCTATTCTCAAGTTCAAGTTAGTTCAATAAAACAGTTATTCAATGGTAGAAATATGATTTGTTTTAAACGATTAGGACAAAACACTTGAAGTGATTTTCACTGGTATTCATGTCAACATTACACAGTTAAATTGGAAAGATAGAGGTAAATTTAAAAAAATGCTATTGTGAAGATAGAAGCATTTTTTACAGAGAAAAGGTTGAGATTTTGGACAGATTATGTTTGGGAACATCAAACTTTTTGATCACTTTTTAATTGGGAGCACTAAAATAATAATTTAGGCTGTTTGTGTTTTTTTTTGTTCCTTACAAACACAATTCTACTAGTATTTGAAGTAGGTTCCCGGTTGCCCTCTTCAAACTGTGAGAAACGAGAAAATGGGAGGGTTGTTTGGGAGAACCAAAGATGAAGGAGTGCATGGTTAAAAGCCCTGGATTTGGGTTAATGCAGACATGGTGTAAGCGCGTAGTAAGAGTAGTCTGGTTAGTTTATGTTACCTCAGCTCAAGCCGTGCAGCTAGCACCTAATAAAGTCTATAATGAGCGTGCTTATCGGAGTAGGAGAGGCTTGTAGTGGGACACCTATCCATCGGGCTTTGGTCATGGTTTCGTAAGCTCAACAGATGCAGGTCCTATGAATCATTAGTCTGATTGCGGGACTGCAGGGCCAGAATCAAGTAGGAGGAAAGGCACTAGCTGAAGAGCTGAATGCGGGACTTTGTTCATATAGCAAAGGTAACTGAGTGCTACATATCCTGTTAGCCAAGAGTGGGTGCCTGGCAGACAGGCCAGGTACAAGGTACATTGGATAGTAAGGTCTTTTATTGCCTAATAGACAGTGCCAAGTAAGCAGGGTTTTTTATTTGTATGTGCCTAAGCTTCACCAAGTGATAAAAACACTTTTTGAATGGGACTCTAAACCAGGCGTCCCTGCTTCCTGCATTACTACCCAGCGTCTCCCAGAGCGATATTTTTAAAAAGAAAAGTCGGCCTCTGAACAAGCAGAGACAAATATACAGAAAAGAAACCAAAGCAAGCAGTGCCGCTATAGGAAGACACAAGTGTCATAAGAATTGAGAATAAACAGAATCCTCTGATGGGAACTTGGCAGCATATAAGGGAGTAATAGACACAGCCCCCCCAGCAAGCGACTGATTTAGCTATCTAATAACTCACGCGACAGCTGCCAGGCAAAACTGTGAACTTCAAATTAACACCTTGCTTTCTCCAAGGAAAAGATCATGAAAGGCCAAGATGTAAATCAAGGGCAACCATGAGATGAGATGGTGGTTTCAAGCACAGAACCTGAAAACCTATCCCACCAGAGAAATTCAGTATTTATGGACACCAGGTGCTCTTCTAAATGTTCATAAGGTTGGTGCATACTGTCAAATCACTTTGGTATTGAATCACTATTTCTTAACACTACCTCAACAATTGGGCTGAGGTCTGCGGACTGTGAGGACCAGTCAATAGTAGTAGAAACTATGGGGTATTCATAATTTGTAGGATCCTTGTCCAAGTTCCTTCCTCATTTTACACATCCTAATATACTAAGGGCCAGGCCAAGTGATGGATGTAACTGTTACAAAAATCTTTCTGGTGATCCGGGTGGGGAATCAGCCAGGCAAAAGAATTAGGGCCATGACCTATAAACATTGTTAAACATGGATTTTCACATCCACAGAAGGTGGTTGGCCTCATCATAAACAAAAGAAAGAGGGTTTCATTAATGTGCAAAGGGGGGTTATGTCTTGAGGGAATTCAAACAAAAAAAAAAATATATATTCCCATAAACAACCCTCAACCTGATTCATGAGCCCATACACTAACAGGATAGGGTCAGGGGGATTTTGCTATTTTTGAAACTGAATCCTCTTGAAAACACTTGTAGATCACATAACAAACCGCGATTTAGTGTTTGTATGGGGTGATGAAGAATGGGATTGGAGACAATAGACCATTGTAAACATTTTTTGTTGCAGAGTTTCCAAGGCTTGAAAGGATCCTCAACAGGGTTGAAAGTGGCACTTGGGCAATAAAGCTCCCATCCGTTTTTTTCACATTTACCTGGGAGGCAGTCTCATTTTTTTCTTGGCTATATATATATATATATATATATATTATAGATATATATATATACAACACGGGCCACTTAATTAGGGCACTGTCCAACTGTCGTAAACACTTAATTTCTAATCAGCCAATCACATGGGCGGCACAGCAGTGAAATTTAGGCATGTAAGAAAGGTTCAAGAATAAGATCCTGCAGTTCAAAAAAAAACCGAGCATCAGTATGGGGATGAAAGTGATTTGAGTGCTTTGAAAGTGGCATGGTTGTTGGTGCCAGAAGGGATGTCTGGTGTATTTCAGAAACTTGTCTACTGGGATTTTCACGCAAAAAACCCATCTCTAGGTTTACAGAGAATGGTTGTCGAAAAACTAAAAAAAAACAATCATGTGAGCGGCAGTTCTTTGGGTTGGAATGCCTTGTGATGCCAGAGGTCAGAGGAGAATGGGCCGATTGGTTCGAGCTCGAGAGTAAGGCAACAGTGACTCAATCGACACCCGTTACAAACAAGGTATAGGCAGAAGAGCATCTTACGAACGCACAGCAGTAAGTCGAAATTTGAGGCAGATGGGGGGGGGGGGGGGGGGGCAATTTGGTATTTTTTGTAACCACAAACCCAGCAGCAGAAGACCACAACGGGGTGCCCACTCCTTGTCAGCTAAGAACAGGCAAAAGGAAAACACTGAGGCTAAAATTTGCACAAGTCATCGAAATTGGAAGTAGAAGATTGGAAAAACGTGGCCTTGGTCTGAATGAGTATCGATTTATGCTGCGACATTTTGGATGGTAGGTCAGAATTTGGCTGTCAACAACATGAAAGCATGGATCCATCTGCCTTGTATCAAACGGGTTTCAGGCTGTGGTGGTGTGTCATGGTTGGGGAATATTTTCTGACACTCTTTGGGCCCATGGTGACCAATTGAGAATCGTTTGCAACGCCAAAGCCCTACCTGAGAAGTGTTGCGACATGTCAATCCCTTTATGAACACAATGTAATCAAATCTGATGGCTACTTTTCAGCAGGATATAATGCGCCATGTCATAAAGCGGAATATCTCAGACTGGTTTCCTGAACATGACAATGAGTTCAATGTACTCAAATTTGGCCCCCCACAGTCACCAGATCTTCAATCCAATAGAGCATCTTTGGGATGGGGTGGAACGGGAGATTTTGCATCATGGATGTGCAGCCGACAAAATCTTTCGGCAACTGTGTGATGCAATCATGTCAATATGACCAAAATCTCTGAAGGAATGCTTCCAGCACATTGTTGAATCTATGCCATGAGGAATGAGGCAGTTCGAAGGCAAAGGCGGGTCCAACCTGTTACTAGCAGGTTT
Organism: Engystomops pustulosus; assembly: GCA_019512145.1. Taxonomy (NCBI): domain Eukaryota; kingdom Metazoa; phylum Chordata; class Amphibia; order Anura; family Leptodactylidae; genus Engystomops; species Engystomops pustulosus. The sequence continues at coordinate 83,762,862 of CM033642.1, read as the reverse complement.
GTAACCTAATATGTAAGTGGCCGTGTGAGTGTATATATATTATATATAGATATAGATATATATATATATATCTAGTATATAATATATAAAGGTTTGTTTTAAGAAATGCCAGATTAGTAAATCTGAAATGAATTATTTTTTTTAATAAAAATATGAAATGTAATTAATTATCACTTGTGAATGAGGCCTGTGTTTTAGATTATGAAGGCAAACTGGCTGAACACCAAAATATCGCATATGTTTTGTTTTACTTAATAAACAGAATCCATAAATTGAATTAAGAGCCATATTAATGTCACACAAATTATAATGACTAAAAGCATAAAATTCACTTGCGAATTGTGTGTAAAATCAATATACTGTGTGTTCATAGAACAGTAATTTCAAGGACACCAACCAACCAAAATAGAACCAAACGGTCCATTCTCATACTCCTTTTGCTTTGAAAAGTTAAGTTTTGCTAAAGATGGAGCTCAAAGTTGGCGATTGCATTTGTCTGTGTTTTGCGGAACCGGATCTTTTCTCAGCTAGTGAAACCAAAAAAGACTACAAGCGCCAGCTAGTGTTTCCTGATTCAATGTGTTTACAATGCACTATTTTATGATGCATTATGTTGTTTCCGTTTTGTGACACTGATGATGGTTCTCATCTAAAATAATATTTTTATCATCTTATTTTTTATCTATTAGTTGACAAAGTTATTTTATGATTGTCATACTTAAATAGGAAAGTATTTTCCGTTTATTGGGTTACTATTGATAAAATTAAGCAAATAAGTAAGACGTCATCATGGAGGATTAACCCCGGGATGTAAGGATTATATATCTACAACCTGAAGTCCTCAGAACACATTCGTTCATTATACAAAAACAAAAGATGTAATTATAGCACAAGTATTAGTATCCCAGTATTTTAAAATAATTGTCGGTCATTTACTAAAGTTTCCCGAAAATTACGGTTGCGCCGAATTGCCCCGGGTTTTTGGTGCGCACGCGATTGGATTGCTGACGGACATGGGGGTGTGGCCGTCGAAAACCCGACGATTCGGAACAAAAAAACCGTTGTTGGATTTAAAAAAAAAAGTGTGCTTGACACGCGCTTACCTGCACCAACGATAGGAATAGGAAGGTTAACTCTGGTGAACTCGGTGGAAACTTCAGCGCAGCAGCAACACCTGGTTGACACGGGTTGCACACCTTAGTGAATCGCCCCAGAAGATCCGAATTCTATAGGAATGAGAACTATGTAAAAGCAGACAAAATGCCCAAACATAAATAAACTTTGAAAGTTACTGGTTCTATTCCATTCAAATGTCTATAGTTGAACCAAGTAGCAAGGCAAGTGCTAAATGACTAAAGTATACATTCAAAAATGAGTGTAAGGCAAGTGGTCACTTCCCACAATGCATGATTGCTTTTCTCTGTGTTATTGTGACTTCGATTTAAAAGATGGTGGCTGTAGGCATTAGGAAATTCCTTCCTACTTCTCACAAGACCTGTCAGCAGATGAAGCTGTTTAAAACAACTAATATGCATTATTATATAGTAGTTTGAAGCCATACTTAGGAAGGTGTGAGTAGTGAAGAGGCTTGTCTTCATCAACAATATTGTGGTGGTGGGTTGTCTTTGGTGGGGGGGGGGCTGGTATCATCACATTACTGGTGTCTTGTACTATTAACATTTTTTATATAATCTGTCAAGTTGAGTCTTTTTATTTTTTATTTGTTTTCCAACTTACATTTATTAAGAGCTTGAAAGTTCACAAAAAATAACAGATAGTACAACAAGGTCATTATATAATCATAAAAAGTGTACTTGTATATAAGGGTAACAATAAGTTCTTGTAGCAACTTCACAATAGGTAGCAAGAACATATACATCATGTAGACAATGTATGGTCCAACAAACCACACTTGTCGTTTATCAAGGATAAGAATGAACAGGGACCATCGAGAGGTCCCATTTTTGTTATAAGCTTCTATTTTCATATTATACTCTGAAAACTTCATCTAAATTCGCATTTAGGAATAAAGCAAAAATAAAACATAAACATACAGGAGGAAGCACAGTGTATACATGAGATGGAAGAAAAGACAAACTACCATGATCTCCTATGTTTCTCCCTAGTAATGAGGTTGATTTCACTAAGGGAAGGGGGCCCCCCCCGTCTTCTATAGCTTCCAACGAGCCAGATCTTACAGAATTGGTCCGTCTGCTTCATGTAGAGAGGCGGTAATATATTCGTGTTTCTTCATGTGCCGCACAAGTTGTAATAAATCTGATAAAGTAGGGGTGTCGGACTTCTTCAGAAGCATGGAACTAGAGTTTTGCTGCACTCAAAGATATGTAGAAACGAACCTAGGTCGGGGCTTCTAGTCCTAATGGAGGCAGCCCAAAAGAACGGTAGTGTCTAGGGTTTTCTGTAGTAGCATGTGTACTCAGACCAGAAAGTTTGAATAGAGGACACTCCCAGAAGATGTGAAAGAAAGGCTGCCCCAGGTCCATCGCACCTCCAGCTTGTCAGGAATAGTGGTATAGTTCTGTGGAGTAGATTGGTGTATGGTCCCATTGCATCAGGATTTTGTACTGATTCTCTTATAACGGAGGTGACAAGAGCTCCTCTGGGTGCATTCTCCCAAAAACATCTTCCATACTGACTCCGGACGTTTTTACTAACCATTCCTCCCATTAAGCATATATGAGGTGTCTAAACTGTTTTGGGTAGTTTGTGGCATAAGTAGAACGTATATATATCTTGAGATCGACCCTTGAGGTGGAATTATTTAGACTAATCCGTCCAACACGCTGTGGGGGTTGGGGTATTGAAGGCAGATCCAATATTTTTAAGACAAAATTGATAGATCTGGGGGATAAGTATCAGTTACTGGGGGAAATTGATCGGATGCCGAAAAAGAGATCTTGATAGTAAGGATTTGTTTAGCGTAGGGTGGGGCCAGGTCTGCTAATTAGGAAAATGTATATTGGCTCCCAAAAAGCTACAAAGTCTGCCTCCAAGCCTTTGGGGTACGTGTGAAGTCTATAAAAAAGGGGTTGGGGTGAGCGGTTGACTATTGGGCGCTAAAGAATAACGAATCTGGACATCTGCTCCATATATCTTGGTGAAGGCCATAGGGGCTAATAAAGATGAGTGGGGGAATTTCCCACCGGAGGACCCACAGATTAATGAGCTGGGATGATGGTACCGGGGCCAACCAGAGTTTTTAGTTTTTTTATTTTAACTGAGGACAAACAAACTCTCAACTGTGACAAAAAAAAACAGGATAGCATGGTGATAAATCCCCTCCCAATGCGTGTGTATCGCAAAAGAACGATATGTCCCCACTAAGCATATGTTTTTATGAAAGGGGTGGTCAAAGGAAAGGGAAACGTCTATGTGCAGTTTGCCTGTGGCGTGTTTTTTTGGCAAAAGTGTGTCAAATTCATGGAAGTTGCCACCATTGTTTTTGGAGACTTGTTCATTGTTAAGAATGTGGTGCCTGTCAGAATAAATGTGGTGAAAACTCGGATAAACACTAACAACCCCTCTAGGTGTGGGACACAGTTCAGCCGAAACACAATATGGCGCAAACCCTTTATAAATACAGGTGCAAGACAGTTTGGCACGTCTTCTCAGTGCAAAGTCAGGCGCAAACACTTTAAAAATTTGTGAAAATGTTGTAAATTAACAAATCGCCATAATTTTGCCTTGATTTGGCTAAAATGCCACCAATTGATTTATTAAAAAAGACAATTACAACACTAGGAACGTACATTGTGATTAACCTGTAACACAATACATTTCTACAAGTGAAATCTAATATTTTACAAAACCGAGAAAACCAATTTTAATTTAATTCTATATCCAAAAGATCTGTGCAGATGGACACGAGGGTCGCTACAATACATTTAAGTTGTCTTAATGTTGTCTTTGTTTAAGGCTTTCATTCTGCCCTCCAAATGACACGTCTCTTGTTCTTTGGGTCGATATGTACAGGGATACCAACTTTATATAGGGTTTATTAGGTTTCATTACAAAATTTTGTACAATTCTTTTTTTGCCATTTGCCAAATCTTGTGGCCAATAATTTTATATAATTGGTACGCAACCATAAAAGAGAGTTTTTTGTGTATGCCAATTGCATTTTATGATGTTGGGACCTATATGACTGTTCAATAATTTCTTATTCAAATATTCATGGATGGAGAAAAAACATCGGGGCACTATTTTCCATCACGGGGTGCACGGCCGGGAATGATCTTTTTAGATTTGAATAAAACAGGCATTTGGGCGATTGAGATAACTAACGTGGTAGAGCTTTTACTGTGACAAGGATCTGTAGGCTGCCATGGCAACAATTCAACCCACCCTATGATGAAATCACAGAGGGGGGCATCCAGGTGTGGAGGGCCCCATGGAAGTAAGTAACAGGTAACTGCCACAATCGCAGTAGTAACCAAAGTGGCTGACACCAACGTATAGGGAGAGAGTAGAAAAGCCATGTAACCAAGGACACACACATTACTAGCTGTGGGCCGCTGATGCAGGCAGTTCTCTGTCTTTATCCCTAAATTGTTGAAATTGAAATTCCGGCAGAAAATCGTCCCTTTAATTTATGCATATAGACTGGGCGCACGTGTCAGGTTCACGCATGGATCCCAGAACTCCTTTTTGAGTAATTTATTATGTGCTGCTCACTTCGATGCAGCCAAACCCTTGGAGTAGCAGTTCCCGAGTCAGTGACGTCACCTGGCTCACTTTTTTTTGGGCGCCATGTGAATATTTTGCACCAAAAAAACTAGTGACTTTCCACTAGTTAGAGCACAATAATTTTTGCAGCGGCCTGATATAATATTTTAAAATCCAGATGGGACATATAAAAAAGTCGCAAATAAGCTCCTGTCCCAAGCAGACATAGACCCAAGATTTAGCGAGGGTTGCAGTAGATTTGCAACTTTTGTGCAACTTTTTGTGCCTGATAGGCAAGTGGAGATATGCGGCAGGAGGGAGATATCTGGTGGCACCCTGAAATCACTAAACCTGATAGAGCAGATCATTGTCTTTAGAGCCAGTTTGCAGACGGACAAAAAACCCCAGGGCAAACAAAACTAATTTTTGATTGTGCAATGACTGGTTACATAAAAACATGCGGAAAGCAAATGGCCGGCCCGTCAAGTTGAAATAAGATTATCCCGGCAATCATAACACGGGTCACAATAAGAATAAAAGCGTTAATAAAACATAATGATACAATCAGAGGAATGATCAGCCAAACCCCACAGAAGAAGAAGACCATTGGACCAGACACTGGGGGTCATTTACTAAGGGCCAATGCGCGTTTTTCCGACGTGTTACCCAGAAATATTCCAGAATTGCGCCGATGTGCTCACTGAATGTACCGGGATTTTGGCGCACGCGATTCGGATGTGGCGAAATCCAGCGTCGGCATGCGCCGACAGAAATCGGGGGGCGTGGCCCCGAACGAAAAACCGACGGATGCGGAAAAAACCGGCGTAATTTCAGAACGGAAAAATGTGTGCTCGGGACGCGCTTACCTTCACCAGACGGCGACCCTCGGTGAATTCCGGCGCGTTAATGCTTTAAGCGCAGCAGCGCCAACCTATGGACGGCGGCAGGAACTACCTTATAAATCCCGGCCGGACCCGCCTCCAGCGCAGAGAACCGCCGCTGGATATAAAAATGGGACGGGTAAGTACAATTGCCCCACTGATGTTAGAGTAAAAAAGATGCAAGATTCTTTTTCCGTAAATAAATTACGTCTGTTGCAAACCAAAAGAATATAGGGATAAAATTAAGATTCAATATAAGTGGTCAGTTAAATCAATCACAATGATCAGCAAAAGAAAAATGTAAAATAGAGGAAAATACAGGCAGTAAAAGGAACACACCCCAACTTACAAAGTTACAAATGACCTCTCTGCCCACTGTGATCTCTGGCAAAGGGCTCTCTGAATTCTAATAATTTATTGAACTTTAAGCCGTGGCTGCAATGATCAATGTAGGGTTCCAGAAATGAAGAGTTATTGTGAATCCTTGTTTCCTTGTCAACCCAATACTTAATTAAATGAATTGTATAGAGACCAAAAATAATGGGGGAGATTTATCAGTAGTGGCGAAAGAAAAACTGGTCTAATTGCCCATGGCAAACCAATAGCGAACATAGTTTCCCTTACCCACAGGTTGTTATTAAATTTGGTTGGTTACAACGGACAACAATATAACAATAGAAATACGTGTCCAAATTTCCAATAAGAAAAAAAGCACCCCCAGTGTAAACCACCAATTCAGTGGACACTGATTTAATATAGGTTAAAACCTAACATTTACTTCTATATTAAAAATGTGTGTCATGTATAAAATTTCTTGAATTTTGATATTTTAATGAAACAACTAGTGATGCTATTGAGCAGGTAACTGACCGGTAGAATTAGAAAAGGGGAGAATTTCTCGAAATTCGCTTCGACTAGGTTTGCCACATTTCTCCAAAAAACTTTTTTATTCGCCTGAATCGAATAAGTGGAATCCGTTTAAAAAACAGGTATTCCTGGTTGCAGAGAGAATGTACAGTGTTGTGATTTGTGCATGCTCAAATAGGCACAGGGAGCATAGGTTTGGTCTCAAACAATGTGAATTTTAGTATGGCAGCAAATGACAGCCGCCGCTCTTAGATCGCTTCAATCTTCAATTCATGGGCACTTACAGGGGCCAACTGACCAAATAAGGGAAGGGGAGGGGAAGGCAGCCTTACAAGCCTCCGATAAGGACCTGAGCTGATGGCAAGACCACGATAAAGCATTAAAACGCGGATACATGTAACACCCCCCCAAAAGCAGTGGAAGCGGGTGTCGGCAGTAATTTGCCTTGACGTCATGATCATTTTGCCCTTCTTTTCACCCATCAGCGTATTGAAAGGGGACACTGATGGATGAAAAGAAGGGCAAAATGATCAGTGACGTCAATGCAAAATTACTGCCGACACCCTCTCCACTCTTTTGGGGGTGTTTTACATGTATCCGCGTTTTATGATGTTATAGTAGGATCTTGGCCCTCAGCTCAGTCCTTTCGAGCTGGCACAGGCCTTACCTTGTAAGGCTGCATTCCCGCTTCACTTAGTTGGTCAAGTTGGCCCCTGTAAGTGCCCATGGAATTGAAGATTGAAGCGATTCTAAGAGCAGCGGCTGTCATGTGCATGCCATACTAAAATTCAGCATTGTTTGAAGACCAAACCACACTCCCTGTGCATATTTGAGCATGGCACAACATTCTACAACACCCTACAGTCTCTCTGCAACCAGGAAATACTTGTTTTTTTAACGTGATTCAACATGATTCGATTCAGGCGAATAAAAATTTTTTGGAAAATTTTGCAAACCTGGTCGAATCGAATTTCGAGAACCTCGCCCCTTTTCTACCATTCAGTTACCTGCTCAATAAGCAGTCACTTAGTGGTGCATTAAAAATATCAAATTGTAAAAGAATTTATATACATTACAACTAGAGATGAGCGAGTATACTCGTCCGAGCTTGATGCTCGTTCGAGTATTAAGGTACTCGAAACGGCTCGTTGCTCGGACGAGTATTTCCCCTGCTCGAGATCGAGCATTTAATTAAAAAAACACAGTGAAGAACAATGAAGAATAGAATAAAAACAGTGAACACAGTGAACACAGGATCATTTAAGTGAAAAAGACAGTGAAGAACACAGTGAAGAATAGATTACAGATGTTCGGCACATCTGCTTACTTGTCGGAAGATACGCGCGGAACGGCAGCAGGGAGACATCAAGCAGCAGGGAGACATCAAGCAGCACGGGGAGACATCGGGCAGCGGGGAGACATCGGGCAGCACGAGGGAGACATCGGGCAGCACGGGGGAGACATCGGGCAGCACGGGGCAGACATCGGGCAGCACGGGGGAAAGTAAGCAGATGTGCCGAACATCTGTAATCTATTCTTCACTGTGTTTTTCACTGCGTTTTTCACTTAAATGATCCTGTGTTCACTGTTTTTATTCTATTCTTCACTGTTCTTCACATCTGTTAACTTGTCGGGAGATAATATACGCGCGGAACAGTGAAGAATAGATTGCAGATGTTTGCATACATCTGCTAACTTATCAGAAGACATTCTTTTTCAATTAAATAACACATTTTATTCCTGAACCATGGTCCCTTTGAAAAATGCTCGGGTCTCCCATTGACTTCAATGGGGCTCGTTATTCGAGACGAGCACTCGAGCATCTGGAAAAGTTCGTCTCGAATAACGAGCATCTCTAATTACAACACATTTTAATATAGAAGTAAAGGTTATGTTTTAACCTATATTAATCAGTGTCACTGAATGGTGGTTTACACTGGGGGTGCTTTTTTTTCTTATTTGGAAATTTGGACAGTATTTCTATTGTTATATTGTTGTCCGTTGTAACCAACAAAATTTTATAAACACCTGTGGGTAAAGGAAAACTATGTTCCTATTGGTTGCCATGGGCAATTAGACCAGTTTTTATTTTCGACACTTCTGATAAATCTCCCCCATTATTTTTGGTCTCTATGACAATTTCATTTATTAAGTATTGGGTTGACAAGGAAACAGGGATTCACAATAAATCTTCATTTCTGGAACCCTACAGTTGATCATTGCAGCCTACGGCTAAAGTTCAATAAATTATTAGAATTCAGAGAGCTTTGCCAGAGATCACAGTGGGCAGAGAGGTCAATTTGTAACCTTTGTAAGTTGGGTGTTCTTTATACTGCCTGTATTTTCCTCTATTTTACATTTTCTTTTGCTGAGTCATTGTGATTGATTTAACTGACCACTTATATGTGAATCTTAATTTATATCACATAGCTTTGTTTGCAACAGACGTATAATTTATTTATCAGAAAAAGAATCTTGCATCTTCTTTACTATAAACACAGTGTCATTGTACCAATGTCTTCTTCTGCCTGTGGGGTGTGGCTGAGCATGCTCTGATTGTATCATTATGTTTTACGCTTTTATTCTTAGTGTGAACAGTGGTTATGATTGCTGGATAATATTATTGGAAATTGACGGGCCGGCCATGTGCTTTCCCAATGTTTTTATGTAAACCAGTCATTGCAACATCAAAAATTTGTTTTGTTTGCTGGGGTTTTTGTCCAGTCTGCAAAATGGCTCTTAAAGACAAGGATCTGCTCAGGTTTAGGGATTCAGGGTGCCACCAGATATCTCCCTCCTTGCAGCATATCTCCACATTGCTATCAGGCACGAAAAAGTTGCAAATTCTACTGCAACCCTTGTCTAAATCTTGGTCTATGTCTGCTTGGGACAGGAGCTTATTTGCGACTTTTTTATATGTCCACATCTGGATGTTAAATATATATCAGGCACTGAAAAATTATTGTGCGTCTAACTAGTGGAAAGGTCACTAGTTTTGGTGCAAATATGCACATGCGCCAAAAAAAAAGTGAGCCAGGTGACGTCACTGACTCTCGGAAACTGCTAAATCCAAGGGTGGGGGCTGGATAGAAGAGGAGCAGCAAGCATGAATAAATTACTCAAAGAGGAGTGCTGGGAGCCATGCGCGACCTGAACACGTGCGCCCGGTGCTAATTTGCATAAATTAAAAGGACGATTTCTGCTGAAATTTCAACATTTTAGGCATAAGAAAGAGAACTGCCTGCATCAGCCTGCCCACAGCTAAATGTGAGTGTCCTTGGTTACAATGAGCTTTTCTAAGCTCTCTCCATATACAGTGGGTGTCAGCCACTTGTTACTGCCAATTGTGGCAGTTAACCTGTTAACTTACCTTCCAATGGGCACCAACATCCTGGATAGCCCCCCTCTGTGAAGTCATCAGAGGGTGGTGATTGGTTGCTATGGCAGCCTACAGATGTTAGATATTGTCACAGTAAAGCTCATACACGTTAGGTATCATCATCTCCCAAAATGCCTGTTTTATCAAAATCTAAAAATGATCATTCCCGGCCGTGAACGCCGTAATGGAAAATAGTGCCCGATGCTTTTTTGCCATTTCTCCATCCATGAATATTTGAATAAGAAATTATTGAAGAGTCATATAGGTCCCAAACTCAATTAAAATGCCAATGCATACCACAAAAAACTCTCCTTGTATAGGTCTGTGCACCAAAGTATAAAAAATTATTGGCCACAAAATTTGGCAAAATGGCAAAAAAAGAATTGTACAAAATTTTGTACTGAAACCTAATAAAACCTATATAAATTTGGTATCCCTGTGATCATATCGACCCAAAGAACAAAGAGAAATTGTCATTTGGAGTGCAAAATGAAAGCCTTAAAAACAAAGCCCACAAAAATATGCCGCAAATGTGTTTTTTTTGTCAATTTCCCTGCACTCGGAATTTGTAAACATAAAAATAAAAAATTATCTCTTATGGAATGAGGGGAGTAAAAGACAGAAACACAAAATCTAAAAAAGGGCTGAGTCGTGTAAGGGTCAAAAAGCCAATTTACATTACTTTATCTTTCTGTATCAATTTCACACATACATCTCAAATGTGGAAGACATTTCTATTGATTTCTTTGTTCTAATTGTAAAGCTTTCCTGATCCATTTTATTGAGGACCTATATGATATTCTGTCTGTGACCATGAAAGTTATATCTGTTGAAAAACCACTCTGTGGTTCAAAGAGACTGGAAAACTTTTCATTGACAGATAGAAAGGCTTATTTACTGCAGAAATATTATTTGTTCAATGAAATTAGTCTTGAATAACTAAAAATAAATGTAAGACAACATTAAATGTATTGTAACTACTTAGTGTCCATCTGCACAGGAATCAGTTGGATTATACGATTAAAATGTTTTCTGTTTTTGTAAAATATTAGATTCACGGTAGAAATGAGTGTGTACAGGTTAATCACAATGTACGTTCTAAGTGTTGTATTGTATTTTTAATAAATAAATTGTGCATTTTAGCCAAATCAAGGGAAAAAATTAAATGGCGATTTGTGAATTTACACATTTTCACAAATTTATTAAAGTGTTTGCGCCTGACTTTGCACTGAGAAGAACGTGCAAACTGCTTGCACATGTATTTGTAAAGTGTCTGCGCCAGTATTGTGTTGCGGCTGAACTGTGTCCCACACCTAAAGGGGTGTGTTAGTGTTTAGTCAGAGTTTTCACCACATTTATTACTGACAGGCACCACAATTCTTCAACATTTGCACACTCCACAGGCAAACAGCACATAGACTTTTCCCATTTCCTTGACCCATTTCACCTGTTTAATATTCATAAAACATATGCTTAGTGGGATACATCAGTTTTTTTAGCGATAAACACGCAGGGGGAGGGGATATATCACCACGCTATCTGTTTTTTATGTCACAGTTGAGAGCTTTTTTGTCTCAGTTAAAATAAAAAAGACTAAAAACTCTGGTTGGCCCCGGTACATCCCAGCTCATTAATCTGGGGTCCTCCGGTGGAAATTCCCAACTCATCTTTATTAGCCCCTATGGCCTTCACCAGAGATATATGGAGCAGATGTCGGATTCGTTATTCTTTAGCGACAAATAGGTCACCGCTCACCCCCTTTTTATATACCCCACACTTACCCCAAAGTCTAGAGACCTGGCCCACCCTACGACTAAACATCTCCTTACTATCACAGATCTCTGTTCGGCATCCGATCAATTTACCCCAGTAACTGATACTTATGCCCAGATCTATCAATTTTGTCTTAAAATATTGGGATCTGCCTCCATACCACCCCTCACAGCGTTTGAATGGATTAGTCTAAATAATTCCACCTCAAAGGGTCTGATCTCAGATATATACGTTCTACTTATGACACAAACGAACCCAGAACCAGTTAGACACTCATATATGCTTAAATGGGAGGAATGGTTAGGTAAAACGTTACCGGAGTCAGTATGGAAGATAGTTTGGGAGAATGCACCCAGAGGAGCTCTGTCAGCCGTTTATAAAGAGAATCAGTACAAAATCCTGATGCAATGGTACCATACACCAATGCTACTCCACAGACTTAACCCACTTATTCCTGACATATGCTGGAGGTGCGATGGACCTGGGGCATCTTTATTTCATATCTTCTGGGAGTGTCCATCTATTCAAACTTTCTGGTCTGAGGTACACATGCTACTACAGAAAACCCTAGACACTACATTAGAAAAAGACCCGGTAGCGTTTCTCTTGGGACTGCCTCCATTAGGACTAGGGAAGCCCCGAACTAGGTTATTTCTATATATCTTGAGTGCAGCAAAAACTCTAGTTCCATTATTCTGGAAGAAGTCGACTCCCCCTACTTTATCAGATTTATGTAGACGTGTGCGGCACATGAGAACACTGGAATATATGACCGCCTCTCTACATGAAAAGACGGACCACTTCTGTAAGATCTGGGCCTCCTGGGATGCTATAGAAGACGGCCTTCCTTAGTGAAATAAACCTCATTACTATGGAGAAACATAGGAGATCCATGGGTAGTTTCTTTTCTTCCATCTCATGTATACACTGTTCTTCTTCCGGGAATGTTTATGTTTATTTTTCTTTAATTCCTAAATGCTGATATTTAGATGTGAAGTTTCAGAGTAATAATATGAAAATAGAAGCTTAACAGAAAATGGACCTCTCGATGGTCCCTGTTCATTCTTATCCTTGATAACGACAAGTTGTTTGTTGGACCAATACATTGTCTACATGATGTATATGTTCTGCTACCTATTGTGAAGGTTCTACAAGAACTTATTGTACACTTATTATACAATGTACACTTTTCATGATTATAATGACCTTGTTGTACTATCTGTTATTTTTGTGAAGCTTTAAGCTATTCAATAAAATGTAAGTTGGAAAAAAATAAATAAATAAAAAAGACTCAACTTGACAGATGAGATAAAAAATGTTTAATAGTACAAGAAACCAGATAATGTGATGATACACAGCCCCCCCACCACCACCACCACCACCACCAATATTGTGATGAAGACAAGCCTCTTCACTACTCAAAACCTTCCTAAGGATGCTTCAAACTACTATATCATAATGCAATATTAGTGGTTTATAACAGCCTGCATCTGCTGACAGATCTTGTGAGAAGTAGGAAGGAATTTCTAATGCCCTACAGCCACCATCTTTTAAATAGAAGTCAAATAAACAGAGAAAATCAAGCATGCAATACATTGTGAAAGTGACCACTTGCCTTACACTCATTTTTATCTATATTTAGTCAATGTTAGGCACTTGCTTGCCTACTTGGTTCAACTATAGACATTTGAATTGATAGACCAGTAACATCAAAGTTTATTATGTTTGCATTTTGTCTGCTTTTAACATAGTTCTCCGTCTAGGATTCGGATGTTCCGGCGATTCACTAAGGTAGTGCACCTGATGTTAACCAGGTGTTGCTGCTGCGCTGAAGTCCACCGGAGTTCACCAGAGTTAACCTTCCTATCGTGGGTGCAGGTAAGCGCGTGTCAAGCAACACATTTTTTTTTAAATTCCACGGTTTTTCCGAATCCGTCGGGTTTTCCGACGGCCACGCCCCCACATTTCCGCCGCATTCCGTCACAATCCAATCGCGTGCGCCAAAAACCCAGACCAATTCGGCGCAAACCGGTAATTTTCGGGAAACCTTTAGTAAATGACCCCCAATGATTTTAAATAATGGGTATACTAATACTTGTGCTATATTAACATCTTTTGATTTTTGTAATAATGAACGGATGTGTTCTAGAGGAATTTCAGGTTTGTAGATCTATTAATCATTTACATCCTCTGGGTTATCCTCCATGGTGACATCTTACTTATTTGCTTAATTTTATCAATAGTAACCCAATAACTGAAAATACATTCCATATTTATTATGACATATCATAAAATAAACTTTGTCAACTAAGTAGATAAAAAATAAGATGATAAAAAATATTATTTTAGATGAGAACAATAATCCGTGTCACAAACGGAAACAACATAATGCAGCATAAATAGTGCATTGTAAACACATTAATCAGGAAACACTAGCTGGCGCTTGTAGTCTTTTTTGGTTTCACTAGCTGAGAAAAGATCCGGGTCTGCAAAACACAGACAAAGGCAATCGCCAAACTTTGCGCTCATCTTTACTAAACTGAACCTTGTCAAAGCAAAAGGAGTAATGAGAATGGACTGTTTGGTTCTCATTTTTGTTGGTTGTGTCCTTGAAATTACTGTTATATAAAACAAAAGTATATTGATGTTACACAATTCGCAAGTGAATTTTTATGCTTTTAGTCATTATAATTTTGTGTGACATTAATATGGCTACTTTAATTCAATTTATGGATTCTGTGTTATTAAAGTAAAACAAAACATATGCCGATATTTTGTGTTCAGCCGTTTGCCTTCATAGCGAAAACACACATTTATTCAACAGTGATAATTAATTACATTTCATATTTTTATTAAAAAAAAATAATTCTTTTCAGATTGTACTATCTGGCATTCATTAAAATAACCTTTTTATATATATGAAATGAAAAATTTTAATTCTATTAATTTAATTATCAATATGTAATACACAGATGTACAGTGCAGACATAAAAATACAGTTGTCAGATTGACAAAATATAAAAAAGGTTACAAAGAAATATATATATACAAAACAGATGCAAACAGCTATAAAATAAAAGGGATAAAAATTAAGAATTGTCTAGCCGTGGAGGTCAGCCTTTCCCGTTGATATGGATCTCCAAAGACTGACTCTGAGCATGCTTCATGGATTTTTCTTCTGCCCCCAGCATGTGACATAACTTCAAGGGATATTCACATGCTAATGTGGCCTGTCCTATCCCTCAGTGAGGTACATTTTGAAAGTGGTTTATTATTAAATCAGCACAAAACTCTGCACAAAAAATGTTACAATGGTGTTATTGTCTCCAATCAACTGGCTATCCCATTCTTCATCACCCCATAACAAACACCTAAAATCGCGGTTGTTATGTGATCTACAGTGTTTCAAGGAGGGATTCAGTTTCAAAATTAGCAAAATTCCCCCTGACCCTATCCTGTTAGTGAGGGCTCATGACTGCAGGTTGAGGGGTGTTATTGGGAAATATATAATTTTTTTTTGTTTGAATATCCCTTCAAGACATAACCCCACTTGCACATTAATGAACCCTCTTTCTTTTGTTTAGGATGAGGGCCAAGCCACCTTCTGTGGAAGTGTGAAAATCCATGTTTACAATGTTTATAGGTCTGCCACAATTCTTTTGAACTCTGTGCCTGGCTGATTCCCCACCACGGTCACCAGGACAAGATTTTGTAACAGTTACATCCATCACTGCCTTGGCCCTTAAGTATAATTAGGATTTGTAAATTTGGATAGGAACTTGGACAGACATACTACAAATTATGAAATACAGCCATATTTTTCTACTACTATTGAACTGGTCCTCACAGTCCGCAGACCTCAGCCCAATTGGTTGAGGTAGTGTTAAAGAAAATAGTGTATTCATACCAAAGTGATTTGACAAGTATGCACCAACATTATGAACATTTAGAAGAGACCTGGTGTCAGAACTCACTGAATTTCTCTGGTGGGATTAGGTTTCAGGTTTCTGTGCTTGAAAACCACACTCATGGTTGCCCTTGATTTACATCTGCCTTTCATGATCTTTTCCTTGGAGAAAGCAAGGTGTGAATTTGAGTTCAGTTTGCCTGCAGCTGCGGCTTGAGTTATAGATAGCTAAATCAGTCAGCTGCTGGGGGCTGTGTCTATTACTCCCTTTATATGCTGCCAAGTTCCATCAGAGGATTCTGATTTATTCTCAGTCTTATGACACTTGTGTCTTCTCTATAGCTGCAACTGCTTGCTTTGCTTTTCTGTATATTTGATCTCTGCTTGTTCAGCCGACTTTTCTTTTTAATCGCTCTGGGAGACGCTGGGTAGTAATGCAGGAAGCAGGGACGCAGGTTTAAAGTCCCATTCAAGTGTTTTATTCAAGTGTGAAGCTTAGGCACATACAAAATAAACCCTGCCTGACTTGGCAATGTCTATTGCAATAAAAGAACCTTACTATACATGTACCTGGCTGCCAGGCACCCACTCTTGGCTAACAGGATATGAAAGCACTCAGTTACCTATTGCTATGTGAACAAAGTCCAGCATTCAGCTCTCCAGGTAGTGCCTTTCCTACTGATTCTGGCCTGCAGTCTAAATCAGGACCTAATGATTCCTGTGACCTGCATCTGTGAGCTATACAGAAACCCACGACCGAAGCCCGGATGGAGTAGGTGTCCCACTACAAGCCTTCTCCTACTCCATAATAAGCACGCTCAGTATAGACTTTATTAGGTGTCTATGCTAGCAAGGCTGAGCTGAGGTAACATAAACTAACAGACTACTCCCGCTTACTACATGTCTGCATTAACCCAAATCCAGGGCTTTTACCATACACCCTTCATCTTTGGTTCTCCCAAACAACACCTCCCATTTTCTCACAGTTTGAAGAGGGCAAAGCCGTGAACCTACTTCAAATACTAGTAGATTGTGTTTTGTAAGGACAAAAAAAAACAAACATCCTAAATTATTATTTTAGTGCTCCTAATTAAAAAAAAGTGATCAAAAAGTTTTATGTTCCCCAAAACGTTAATCTGTCAAATCTAACATTTTCTGTAAAAAATGCTTCATCCTCACAAATAGCATTTTTTAAATTTACCTCTATCTTTCCAATTTAACTGTGTAAATGTTGACATGATACCAGTGATAAATCAACTTCACAGTGGTTTTGTCTATCATTTAAAACAAATCATATTTTCTCCATTGAATACTGTTTTATTGAACTAACTTGAACTTGAGAATAGAATCTTAAAAAAGGACAAAGAAAATTAGGTTTTGCCGTAATGCCCTTGGCTCTTGGCAACTAAGCAGTCTATTTCAGAAATGATTGGATACCATGAATAAAGCTGTGCATAGGTGAAGATCTTCCACAGAGCTGGTAATCACAAATGGCATGTGCTGTCATGAAGACAACTTTGGAACTGAGTCTTGAGATTATTATGAATGAGACATCAGACACATAAAAACAAATGGTGGTTTAATATCCAATGAAAGGGAACATCAGCTAAGGAAATATTTCTTTCAACGCTGAAGTTACCTGACAAAGATTAAGTTACCACATTCCATACTTTAGATCAGTTTCAAATTGCAGGTATAGTCATCATCCATCACGAAATTAACATGTATATAATGTATATATAAAAGGACATCTTTTTTATTTCAGCATCATAACATCATGTAAGAGTATATAAACGGATATGAAGTCAGACAAGATGGGGTGCAGAGTGCAGATGATAAGAAAGAACTTTTATTATCTCACCAATTGGCTGCAATGAAACACAGAGTGAAAAATGTAAAGGGGTCTGAATACTTTCCGTCCCCACTGTATGTTTGAGCTTCACTGTCTCGTCTGAATACTTTCCGTCCCCACTGTATGTTTGAGCTTCACTGTCTCTTTCACTTTATCTTAGGGATGAGAGGGGATGAAAAGTATTTTTAGAGCAAAACTGCTACATAAGCTACTGTTTGGGGTTTTCAGGGTTTAGCAGAGGTGACAGGTTACCTTTTAGTTACCTTTACATTTAAATTATACAGGTTACCTTTTAGTTACCTTTACACTTAAATTATACAGGTGACAGGTTACCTTTTAGCTACCTTTACACTTAAATTAAACACTAAATTATAAGTAAATGTAATGGTGGTGTGTAATAGCATTTCCTTTATTTTATAGATTTTTAATCAACAATTAATCATTTGTGGTCACTGACACAAATTTTCATTACGTGCCCTGTCTTTAACAATGCTATGGGTATAGATTTTTCCCATTTGTTACACCAAAAATACTGCAATGAAACAAATACTTCAAGACAGAATGCATGTATCACATGTGATGGCTACAGTGCCTGTATAAGTGTGTACATGAAAACAAACATGTTGCCTCAGGCATTATTAAATTATACAGGTGACAGGTTACCTTTTAGCTACCTTTACACTTAAAGGGAACCTGTCACCAGGAGACCCATTTTTAGCACTCCCCCAGTCCCCACAGAGCATAGTACATACACTGCCAAAGTGTTCTTGTATAAAAAATAGTTTTTACAGAAAAAAAGATATGTTATATTGTACCTTTCATTAGCATATGCTGTGTGACTAGGCAGTTGCCAAAAAGGAGGGCCTGGAAATGAGCAGTTCCCCCCCCCATGTTATATTGTACCTTTCATTAGCGTCTGCTGTGTGACTAGGCAGTTGCCAAAAAGGAGGGACTGGAAAGGAGCAGTTCCCCCCACCCTTGGGAAACATATGACCTTTCAAATATATGAATAACTCCCCACACTCTGGATTGGATGTAGAGGAGCAGGGGGCGTCGCTAAGCCCAGTGATGGATGTTTTCATATATTTGAAAAAGGTAACATGTACGTAGGGTTCACTTTTATTCCTATAAATTAAACACTAAATTATAGTAAATGGTAATGGTGGTGGATGTAATAGCATTTCCTTTATGATAGATTTTAATCAACAATTAATCATTGTGGTCATTGACACAAATTTTCATTACGTGCCCTGTCTTTTACAATGCTATGGGTATAGATTTTTCTTATTGTTACACCAAAAAAAACTGCAATGAAAACAAATACTTCAAGACAGAATGCTGTATCACATGTGATTGCTATAGTGCTGTATAAGTGTGTACATGAAAACAAACACATTTGCCTCAGATTATGCCAAGATGCAAGCAGTCACTCACTGCTACTTTAAAACGACAATGTTCCTTTGGAGATTACAATAAGGTCTTCACATTTTCCAGATAATCCAGCCTTTTGGACTCCATAGAAGATATGTGGGTATAGTGGATTCTTCTCTAATTGAATACGTATGATGACATTTTATCTACTGATATCATGTCTGTGAAAATAACACTCTTTCCATTATTACAAAGGGTAACAACACAATCATAAGCGTGGATGGAACTTACACCTGTCAAGTCATCCTTTTTATAATAGCTGTTGATCTTGAAGAAGGGGAAAAATAAAATGCCTAGGCAAATGTAGCAGCTGCCTTGTGGGGAAAACATTTTCTTTTAACCACAAAGACAGTCTGATTTATTTACTCCTATCTCTCTTATTTAATTTTAATAATTTTAGTAACCGGTTTAGGACATCCCTATTTGTTACCTTTAAAACAATGCCATTTTATTGTCCATTCCCAAAAAATATAACTTTGATATTTTTCAATGAACTTTACTGATGGGCGTGCGTGTTGCAAGGATGAGTTTTGTTATGATCGCCACTAGGTTGTGCCTCTGCATAAAAATAATAATATCATAGCTGTCTGTGTGTCTTTTTAGTTTTATTCTTCTGTGCCCCAAATGAATAAAGCAGTGAGTCACGCATGTGCCAACTGCTCTATATATCTCTATGGCGCTGACAGATAATATACCGGACAGTCCCGGTTACATACAAGATATGTTCCATAGTTGTTTTTCTTAAGTTGAATTTGGATGGTAAGTTGGAAACTGTATATTTAATCATTGTAGATCCAGACAATTTTTTTGACATTGGAGTTTCAAATTTTTTGCTGTAATGGAACCAAGGATTATCAATAGAGATGAGCGAACACCACTCGTCGAGCTTGATGCTCGTTCGAGCATTAGCGTACTCGAAACTGCTCGTGCTCGGACAAGTATTTCGCCAACTGCACAAAAATGGCATCTCCGCCGTTGTGATTTTGGCGGCCAGAAACGAGCCAATCACAAGCCAGGAGGACTCTGCACTCTACCCAGGCATGAACGTGGTACCCTTACACGTCGATAGCAGTGGTGGCTGGCCTGATCAGGTGACCCTGGAAAGACAGCCCTGCCCGCGCTGCTCGCATCATTATGCTGTCTGGAGGCCAGTTAGGGAGAGAGCGCGTGGTCAGGGAAAGCGTTAGGGGTTCTAATTGAATAGTGTTAGGCAGGAGTGATCTACAGAACCCAACAGCCCTTCCTAGGGCTACAATAAGTTATATTTTTTTTTTATTGCTTGTGGCTGTGCTGCTGGCACTAGTAGTGCAGTAGTAAGTACCATATTGTGAGGAATTTGCAGGGAGACTTGCGACGTTTTGTTAGTCTTAGTGACACGCATATCCACCTCAAACCGAAGTCGGACAATTTATTAGGGGTTTGATTTGAATTAGGAACAGTCTGCTGATTATTTTTTTTTTTACGTTTATTTTTTTTATAATCAAAAGTAACTGGCCAAAGCAGTGTGCTTCAGTGTAGGCTAAAAATAGTCATAGGAGAACCCCAACGGTTACTTAGGCCTACAATAGCGTTATATTTAATTTTTTTTGGTTTGCGTGTGGCTGGGTTGTGGCATAGTTAGTGCAGCTAGTACCATAGTGTGAGGAATTTGCAGGGAGACTTGCGACCGTTGGTTTGGCTCTTAGGACAACACATATCAATCTCAAACACCTAAGTAGGACACAATAAATTATGGTGTTTGATTTGAATTAGGCACAGTCTGCTGATTATTTATTTTTTTACAGTTTATTTTTTTTATAACTCAAAGTAATTGGAAAAGCACAAATCCGTGGTGTGTGTGTCAGTGTAGGTAGAAACTAGCCATAGCAATAGGATAGCATGTTTTGTATTAAAAAAAAAAAACACACCAAGAAAAAAATTTTTTACAGTTTACACTTTAGTTTTGACCCGAGGGCATGGACGTGGGCGTCCAACTACTGCAGGGGTCAGAGGCTGTGGTCACCTGCTAATGAGGGAGCGGGGGAACGCCGCAGAGTTACACTCCCTAGGTTCATCATGTCTCAAGTTACTGGGACTCGTGTGATAGAGCATGTTGAGGCCACAGAACAGTGACAGACGGTGATTGTCGTGATTGCGAACAATGCTTTCTAGCCATTTGTCCACCAGTCAGTCTTCCACGCAGTCACCCATGTCAACGAAATCAGCACCGGCATTGAACCGGCATACTGTGGGAACTTGTTTTCTGGACCCTTCCAAGAGTCACAAACTACTTGTCCGGTTGCCTAGAGCTATTTCGATTGCCTAGGTTTTCACGGTCGCAGGATGTGGGTTGATGAGGTGATGATGCATTATGGCGCAGTGGAAGAAGTGTTTAAAGAGGGTGTCGGAGGATTGAAGAAAAAAAGTTTGTCGACAGTGGTGAAGCTGTTATCAGGGCAGGAAGTCGGGGGGGAGCAGAATGAGGGATCGGAGGAGATGAGGGGTGACAGACCCAAGACGGGGTGACACAGGCCTACTGAGGCGGAGGCGGAGTTGCCGTTACCAGAACAGTTGAAGAGGTAGTGGTGGAGCCAGACAGAAGGCGGGAGAGCTGGGATTGAGCCCAAAGGTTCACGTAGTCAAGCTCCCTGTGGCGAGAGCTAGATTCAGAAGTCTGGAGGTTTCTTAAAGAAAAACACCGGATGACGACGGACTGTGGTGTGCAACATTTGCCCCAACCGGATCAGCGGGGGTTCCAACCCCCCAACTTTTTTAATAGCTTTAACTACCACCAGTATGCCCAGGCCATATGAATGCTAAACCAACCCATCAATGGCACCAAGCCCGTTCATTTCTCCGGCCCGGGACACCACTGCTCCTTCCCCTGTATCATCTGATAGTCGCCCCTGCCAGGACCCAGGCCCAAACAATCCCATGCGAAAACCCCATCTTCGCCTCCACGATCCTCACACGGCATTCCACCAGCGTTCAAGGCTTACCATACCCCAGACGTGGAGCGGCAAAAGGAAGGCTAGTGCAAAACCCACCCACACGCCCAAGCCCTCAAGTCAACAATCTCCAAACTGACTATGAAGCCTGAAATTGCCTGCCCTATAGGCTGGTATAGAGAACGAGGCCTTTCGAAACATCATGGGCGGCGCCCCTCGTATTCGGTCCCCAGCCCCCACTACTTTTCCCGATCTTGTGCCGTCCCAGCCCTGCACAAGCACGTGTCAGGACACATCATCCATGCCTGACCAACGCGTCGTTCTGCAAAGGTCACCTGACCACGGCACGCGGAAAGTATGATGCCAGGCAGGGCCACTATATATATCCTGAAGGCACATGGGTTAAAACTTGGTGGAGGCTGGGACCGAGTCTGACGCTGGGCTGGGTCATATACTGCCGACCCGAAAGATTGCAGGCCTACCTCGGTCCAGGACTCCTCAGGCCTACTATGCCTCCTACTCTCCCACCCCTCCTCCACCCTCCTCTCCAATTTCCAGCCGTGGGCATGACGCCATTCGTCGGTAGCTCTGGCAAGCAGCAGTGCCATGCAAGCAACAGCAGGGGTGTGCCAAAAACTGCTAAGCCTAGCGATTAAAAGGCACAAACCGCCCCAAGAGCTATTACCGGGCATCACGGCGAGACGATCTGTGGTGCACGCTGACTGATGAAGCTAGAATGGTTGTGGTGACAACGGCCGTCCCGTAACCTAGATCGGCTCTGCAACTCGGTTTAGACTGACACATGTGCCAGCAGGAACCATGTGTTAAATCTATGTCAGCGGTTCCTCAAGACATACCCCTATCTGTCTGATTTGCTCAGAAGGTGCGCCGCATTTCAGGAAGTTCCATCACAGATGCTGGCCGCTCTCAGGGCAGCGCAGGCCGCCGCCTCCAACTGACGTCACGACTGGGGTGCAACGTGACACGAGGTGGTGGAATCAACACTAACCATGTGATCAGAGTTTAACAGCAGCGCAGAGAGATTGTAGACTGCCAGATGTCAACTTCCACCGAAAACTGGAGTCATGGTCGTCAGCTTCTCAAGTCTACAATGAGGAGTGGACGTGGATGTCTGATATCTGTCAGGTGATGAGTAACTTTGAGGAGTAACACAGGATGGTCAGTGGCGGATGCCGCCCATCATCATCCTCACACCCCGCTGATTGCCGTTGGAAAAACACTCTTCTGGTCAGCATGAAGTCGGAAGCTTTTGCTCTCGTCCCAAGAGATGGGGGAAGAGATTCCCTTGTGATAGCAAAGCACCATTAGGTATGTTTCTCAGCACATATTGGAGGAGGGGAGCGGATGAGGAGGAAGAGGGAGGAGAATGTTGGCGCCGGAAGAAAAGAGGGGACCATTAGTTTCAGTTCATGCACTGTTCAGCGTTGTATGGCAGAAGAAGAGGAGTTGGAGGAGGAGGAAATGGAGGTCAGGCCAGTGAGGGGAGTGAATTCGGCGCGGTTGGTACTCGGGCGCAATATGGCAGATTCTCATGCTAGGCTGTGTCTATCCCGTGACCCTCGCGGTTCAAAGAATTTATCCAGCACGAGTACTGGGTATTCACTCTCCTGGACCCAAGGTAAAAGCAGAATCTTCCACTCTCTTCCCGGAGAGGAAAGGAGTGTGAGAATGCATGAATACCAGCAGGCCCTGGTGCACAGCTGAAAACAAGTATTTAGCTTTGACGCGCTAGCAGCAGAGGGCGTACTTCTGCGGGGACAAGTAGACGAGGGAGAGTAGGAGAGGCAAGCTTGTCCAGCACTGCTTAGGGGTTACGACTTACAAGGCCTTTGGCAGTTTGATGTCACCCAGAAAGACACTGTCAGCCTGTCCCAGTCCTAAGCCAGAGTAGGGCTGATCTTTACAGAAAGATGGTGAGGGAGAGTACGTAGCGGACAATACCATTAGGTCCTAAATGATTCACACAGTCCTTACAACTACTGGTTTCAAAGCTGACATGTGGCACGAACTGGCGCTGACGCTTAGGACGGTTCTTGCCTTGCCATGCCGTGCGTGTTGTACGAGAGGGGTTTCAGCATAATCACCGTAAGCGTAACGCCTGTCGACGACAGCGCGACAGGCTGAGCTAATCGATGAAATACAGCTGGATTCTCAGGATTTCCATTCTCACCAGGTTGAAGGAAGATCAACCGAATAATTTATGCACTCCTCTCATCATGTTCTCCTTCTCCTTCTCTTTGTCCATAAAGCAGAGGAGGGAAACGGGATATTTTTTTTGCCAGGGCCAACTGCTCTAGTATAGTACTATGTATTAATGTTTCTGGAGGGCCACCTACGGTCCTGCTGTTTTATTTAAACAATTTGGGAGTGCCACATTACAGGCACTAATATTAATTTTTCTGGAGGAACACCTACCGCTCTCTGGTTTTAAAACTTTTTTGGAATGCCACATAAAGGCATCAATCTATTACTGTTCTGGAGGACCACTACTGCTCCTTTCTGGTTTGAAAAAACTTTTATTGGACTGCCACATACAGGCACTATCCAAATTAATTGTCTCCACAGCAGCAGCCTCCACCGTCCGTCTTAGCTGCTCCACACGTTGTCTCAATTGCCTGACTCCCACACGTCATCGCCATAGTGCCTCAAAAAGTCGTCCATATAGTGCTCCATTACATGGTCTCCTTATCAACCGCGCTTTGTGGTCAGGCAGAATTTCATGGTTCCACATCAAACTTCTTAACTTGTCGCCACCCTGCTGTGATATCCACAAAATATACTGGCAAACTTTTATCATTTAACGATATTATTTAGCTCTTCTTCGCATGTTTAACATTCCCCTCACCCGCCATAACCCAAACTTATAAGAACACTACTACACTGAATTTTACAAAGGTTCTTAGGAAGTGTGTTTGGGGAGTAGCCGAGACCAGGGCTTGGACAGGCGAAAGCTCGCCTGGAAGTGGAGGCCAGCTCCATCCCAAGATCTAATACCTAGTTGAAACTGCAGCCACCTTTAATCTACTACTCTAGTTCAGCTCCATACATGGTCCCCTTATTCAACGAGCTGTGTCAGGCAGAATTTTGGTTGTTTTCATGGCTTCACATCAAAATTTGGGATTAAACTTTGTCGCCACCCTGCTGTGATATCCACAAAATATACTGCAAAATTTATTGTTTATCAATATTATTTCAGCGCTTCTTGCGCATCTGTTTACATTCCCCTCACCAGCCATACCCAAAAATTATAAGAACACTTATACATTGATCTTATACAAAAGGTTCTTAGAAGTGCTGTTTTGGGGAGTAGCCGAAGAAGGGGCTTGGATAGGCGAAGCATCGCCTGCAGCGGGCGCCAGCTCATCCCAAGAGCCACTAACATAGTTTAACTGCAGCACCTTTAATCTACTACCAGTCACTTGCATCCATACATCGTTCCCCTATCAAACGAGCTGGTAAGGCAGAATTTCAGGTGTTTCACCAGATATATAGTGGACTCGGCCATCTGTCACCGCCATGATGGAGATCTAAAGTTGCAATATAGCAGCGCAATATGGATGCCCATACTGTCGCTCTTAATCATGGAACCATTTCCGAAAAAACTATTAAAAAATAACCACTATGCAATTCCATTATTCATAGGTGAATGAACTATCAAACGAACCCGGCCTTGCTTGAAAGTTATAATTTTTCAAAGTAAAAGTTCGGGACCCCCAGGCCCATTTTGGGTGGGGAGGAGCCGAGTAGGAATGGGGCCCTTTTGGACAGGCAAAAGCTCACTGCAGCGGACCACCAGCTCATCCCAAGATTAGGCAGCCTCAGAGCATCATGCATGCTGCCCCTCGGTTCCTGTCCATTTTACTCACCGATCCTCCACAGAGTCCACCAATGTCTCCATGCGCAACTTTACCTCTCTATACCCCAGACACTGGCGAACGAGAGGCTATGCGCACATTCATCCCTTATCAAACGAGCTGTGTCAGGCAGATTTCAGGTGTTTCACCATATACATAGTGGAACTCGGCCCATTGTCGAGCCATGCTGGAGACCTGAAGTTGCAACATTGCCAGTGCACATTACGGATGGCCCCTACTGTCGCTCTTAATCATGGCAGTCGGTCTACATGGCTGCCTCCCCAGGTCGTCCCTTATCAAAGAGCTGTTGTCAGGAATTTTCGGGTGTTTTCACCAGATACGTTATGGAATTGGCACTATGTCGCCACCATGCGTGTTGTGATTGACTAAATATGACAGTCAACTTTTGTTGGACATAGGAAATCCGTTCAGCGCTCTTGTCACCTCCTTTGGTTCCTCTCTGCCATCATGGTTTGAAGCCTGATTCCATTTAGGGTTATGTCGCCATGGACCACTTCTCTAGCCTGCAGCTGCTGCCGCTGACTCTGCATGCCGTCCCCATAGTGTCAGGGTCAATGTTGCCACGTTTTAGATGCATCTAGCCTAATTCGGTCCTCTGTTCAGGCCATGCTGTGCCCAAATTTTGGCATAAATGGTACGGATAAGCCAGCCTCAGAGGGCATCCCATCATTGCTTGCCCCTGCTGTTCACTGCCATTTTCAGTGTGTTCCACCTTTTCTGAGGTTCCCAAGGTGTTGGCCAGGATTACCTGTGAAGAGACTTGTCCCACCTTGAAAAATGGCTCGGAGTTCTACCCTCATTGACTTAACGGGGCTCGTCATTCGCATCGGGAAAAAAGTTTGTTCGAAAATGAGACCCAGCATTTTATGCTCGCTCATCTCTAATTATCAATAAAAACTTCATTACGACACCTACAGTGATCATCGCACAAGTCTGGGACTATAGTAAAGCATCAGAAGGCTTCACAAAAGGTCCACAGGGGGCAGAGGGTCCATCTGTAATAGGGGTCGTCTTTAAGTAGGGTCATTAAGTAGGGGACCACCTGATCCAAGTAAGCCGAATGCTAGCTCCGTCAGAAAGATAGAGTAAAAAGGAGCATCGTGTGCATGATCCTGGCTGCTCTATTATTAAGGTAAAAGGGAGGCAATGGATCACCATTCTGTACCATGGGATTACAAGAGATCACACTGTCAGCGAGTAAGCCTCTATATGGTAGATAACTGTTGTCAACGGTCAACCCAATTAATAAATACTTTACCGTAATTTTAGGGTCAGTGTTGATTTTTTGTTGTGATTCCAAAATTTGTCTCATTCTTATTTCTTTCTTGACTAACTTTTTGACCGTAAATTGAAAAAAAAAACATTTTTAAACATAATGTGTGGTACTTTTTTAATAAGCTGGGTGAAACTATTGAGTGGGTAAAAACTTCTGTTATTAGCGCTACGGAAGAGGGCCGTGAATAGAAGCTTCAGAAGCAGGGAGCTCAAGTATTTGGGGGGTCTGACTATCTGCCTGGAAAGAAGAAGAAGAAAACTTTTAAACTTCGAAAAGGAAAATTTTTGAACTTTGCCAAAAATTTACCTTTATTTCAGAAATGAAAAGCAAAAGTTATCACTATTACAAACTAACATGATGACAATGTGTCATTGAGGAAAACAATCTCAAAATCACCCCCTTGGGGGGAATTTTTAATGTTAAAGACTCCCAAAGTAGCTTCGATGGCAAGGGCTTAAAGGTCTGTTCTGTGATCTTAAACTTTACATTTTAAAATTCAAAAATCTTTTTCCTCTTATTTTTTTTTAACCTCTAAGGTGTTGAATCCTAAGGGTTTTGAGGCTTCTACAATAGAGTGAATTGCAAATACATTGTGGAATATTTGCTCAACTATTAGGACCTGCCTATGGCAGACTGTAATAAATGTGGTGAACCACTTCGTATTTAGGGTTAACAATTTTTTTATTAACAAAAATTATATAAATTCGGTAAAACATTGAGCTTCTACTGACCAATGTAATAAAGGGTAGCGTTGATAAACCCACCACATTAGATTTTTTTTCCTACTTTCAAAAGAGGTTTCTGTTTCAGAAGTGGGGAGTAAATACAAAAGTAACCACAAATCGAAAGTTAAAGAATCATGCTTATTAAAATGCAAAAACTCTTATGTTTATTATTTCTAACATCTAAAGAAAATGCATTAGCCATATTGTGCTTCCAAACTGTGTTTTTTTTTTGTTACTATATTAAATTCAAGCCATAAATTGATCAATTTTTTTCCTTTTTCTATTAAGATATCATAATCACTTCACAACCAGCACTGTAATTCACGTTGAAAGAAAGAATGTTATCACGCTGATTACAATAAGGTCAGATAATTAATGTTGTCCAATTATTTTGGGGGAATATTTGCACATAAATTTGTTTTTAGGGGGACTGCGTTGTGCATTATTATGGGTGCACTGTTTTCTGATATATAGGGACCACAAGAGGAAGTCCATCCTAGCCCTAAATGTGCACTTTGCTGGACTTTTGGCTGAAAGGGTAAAAGCTATGGGTTAGTTTGAAGCATATACACAGCCAGACACATGGGCTGTTGTTGGAGCCTTCACATCTTCGTTTACGGAACTTAAGCACCTAATTATTTATACTTAATTACCGTGTGGGTGAGTTAATCCGCTTATCCGAAAAGACAAGCAGTCTTCCCTTATCCAATATGGTGACGGAGGCATCAGTTACCTTTGCGCGCAAGCACGCGCGCCAATTCATCACATGATATATTTGAAAAGGTCACATGTAGTAGCTGTTCACTTTTATTCCCTATAAATTAAACACTAAATTATAAGTAAATGTAATGGTGGTGTGTAATAGCATTTCCTTTATTTTATAGATTTTTAATCAACAATTAATCATTTGTGGTCATTGACACTAATTTTCATTACGTGCCCTGTCTTTTACAATACTATGGGTATAGATTTTTCTCATTTGTTACACCAAAAATACTGCAATGAAACAAATACTTCAAGACAGAATGCATGTATCACATGTGATGGCTATAGTGCCTGTATAAGTGTGTACATGAAAACAAACATGTTGCCTTTTTATAGATTTTTAATCAACAATTAATCATTTGTGGTCATTGACACAAATTTTCATTACGTGCCCTGTCTTTTACAATGCTATGGGTATAGATTTTTCTTATTTGTTACACCAAAAATACTGCAATGAAACAAATACTTCAAGACAGAATGCATGTATCACATGTGATTGCTATAGTGCCTGTATAAGTGTGTACATGAAAACAAACATGTTGCCTCAGGCATTATTGCCAAGATGCAAGCAGTCACTCACTGCTACTTTAAAACCGACAATGTTCCCTTTGGGAGCATACAATAAGGTCTTCACATTGTTCCAGATATCCAGCCTTATGAGACTCCATAGAAGATATGTGTGTATAGTGGATTCTGCTAATTGAATACTGTATGATGACATTTTATCTACTGATATCCATGTCTGTGAATAACACTCTTTCCATTATTACAAAGGTGTTAACAACACAATCATAAGCGCTGGATTGGAACTTACACCTGTCAAGTCAACCTTTTTATATATAGCTGTTTGATCTTGAAGAAGGGAAAAATAAAATGCCCTAGGCAAATGTAGCAGCTGCCTTGTGGGGAAAACATTTTCTTCTTTAACCCACAAAGACAGTCTGATTTATTTTACTCCTATCTCTCTTATTTAATTTTAATAATTTTAGTAACCGGTTTAGGACATCCCTATTTGTACCTTTAAAACAATGCCATTTTTATTGTCCATTCCCAAAAAATATAACTTTTTATATTTTTCCAATGAACTTTATGAGGGCGTGCTGTTTGCAAGATGAGTTTTGTTTATGATCGCCACTAGTTTTTGCCTGCATAAAAATAATAATAATTCATAGCTGTTCTGTGTGTCTTTTTATGTTTTATTCTTCTGTGCCCCAAATGAATACAGCAGTGAGTCACGCATGTGCCAACTGCTCTATATATCTCTATGGCGCTGACAGATATATACCGGCAGTCCCCGGGTTACATACAAGATATGTTCCATAGGTTTTTTCTTAAGTTGAATTTGGATGTAAGTTGAAACTGTATATTTTATCATTGTAGATCCAGACAATTTTTTTTTGACAATTGGAGTTTCAAATTTTTTTGCTGTAATGGAACCAAGGATTATCAATAGAGATGAGCGAACACACTCGTCCGAGCTTGATGCTCGTTCGAGCATTAGCGTACTCGAAACTGCTCGTTGCTCGGACAAGTATTTCGCCAACTCGCAAAAATGGCATCTCCCGCCGTTGTGATTTTTGGCGGCCAGAAACAGAGCCAATCACAAGCCAGGAGACTCTGCGCTCTTTTGGCGGCCAGAAACAGAGCCAATCACAAGCCAGGAGACTCTGCACTCCACCCAGCATGACGTGGTACCCTTACACGTCGATAGCAGTGGTTGGCTGGCCAGATCAGGTGACCCTGGAATAGACTAGCCCCTGCCCGCGCTGCTCGCATCATTCTCTGTCTGGATGCCGTTAGGGAGAGAGCTGCTGCTGGTCAGGGAAAGCGTTAGGGCAGTGGTGGCGAACCTATGGCACAGGTGCCAGAGGTGGCACTCAGAACCTTTTCTGTGGGCACTCAGGCCCTCACCAGAGATGAATCCAGGTATCTTCCTGCAGTCCCAGACAGCCCAGGGCTTGCTGTGCACAGAGCTATTTTAAAGTGACAGCGATACCTGGGACTACTGGAGGAGTGGAAAGTCGTGGAGAGATCTGTATTATCAGTGTAGCTCCTGCTCAGGCCTTGAAAATTCTTCCTGTTTATGGGACCCTGGAGGGAAGCTACAATGATCATCTCGCCTCCACGATCCTCCACAGCATCCACCAGCGTTCAGCTCTCCATTCCCCAGACGCTGGAGCGCAAAAGGAAGCATAGTGCAACCCACCCACACGCCCAAGCCCTCAATGTCCACATCTCCAAACTGCTTAGCCTGTAGATGCTGCCCTATAGGCTGGTAGAGACCGAGGCCTTTCAAAACCTCATGGCGGTGGCCGCCCCTCGGTATTCGGTCCCCAGCCGCCACTATTTTTCCCGATGTGCCGTCCCAGCCCTGCACAAGCACGTGTCAGACAACATCATCCATGCCCTGACCAACGCCGTTTCTGACAAGGTCCACCTGACCACGGACAACCGAGGCCTTTCGCAACCCCATGGCGGCGGCCGCCCCTCGGTATTCAGTCCCCAGCCGCCACTACTTTTCCCGATCTGCCGTCCCAGCCCTGCACAAGCACGTGTCAGACAACATCATCCATGCCCTGACCAACGCCGTTTCTGACAAGGTCCACCTGACCACGGACACGTGGACGAGTGCTGCTGGGCAGTGCCACTATATATTGCTGACGGCACATTGGGTTAACTTGGTGCAGGCTGGGACCGAGTCTGACCCTGCGGCTGGTCATATACTGCCGACGCCGAGGATTGCGGGGCCTACCTCGGTCCAGGTCTCAAAGGCCTACTATGCCTCCTCCTCCTCCCACCCCTCCTCCACCTCCTCCTCCGAATTACCATCCGTGGGCATGGCGCCATCAGTCGGTAGCTCTAGGCACAGCAGCAGTGCCGTCGATAAGCGACAGCAGGCGGTGCTCAAACTGCTGAGCCTAGGCGATAAAAGGCACACCGCCCAAGAGCTATTACAGGGCATCATGGCGCAGACTGATCTGTGGCTGGCACCGCTGAACCTGAAGCCAGGCATGGTTGTGTGTGACAACGGCCGTAACCTGGTGGCGGCTCTGCAACTCGGCAGACTGACACATGTGCCATATGTTAAATCTCATAGTTCAGCGTTTCCTCAAGACATACCCCAATCTGTCAGATTTGCTCACGAAGGTGCGCATTTCAGGAAGTCCAGCACAGATGCTGTGTTAAATATTATTGATGAACAATATTCTAATTTGGGTGTGAAAATGTACTCAAGAGTTGATCAAGCACAACAAGGTCAATGAGATACAAATGTGAGGATTAAAATACAAATGGAGAGTAAGTGTGTAATAATCATGAGTGTAAGATCTGGACCATATATGGCCAGTACTTGAGTTGTTTGGACATTCTTGATGTATACGTACAATGGAAAGAAACAACCGCCAACTACATCCATATGGCTTTACTATATAATGGTCTCTGTGTTAGCTGGTCATAAAGGAATGTTACCATATATGGTTATGGACAAGGCCAATGGAGGAGTTTGGCTCACAATGTAACTCTATAGGAGTGTACTCTTTATAGGTGACTCTGTCCAAGGGGGAGGGGCACATTGAGCATATCACACACACCAAGCTCACACACGCTGACATATGGAGGAGATTTAAGGACACAAGATGGAGATGAAGATGATGGAGGAAGAAAGACCAACACAAGATGAAGAAACCTTCTCCAGAACATCATTTCATGGACTGACTGACTTTACCACATGACTAATAATCTGCACAAGTTTTCTGTATTCTGCAACCTGGACGACGATAATAAACATAACTTTTTATAATAATTACCCTGAGTCCTGAATTCACCTAAGTAAGGTATTTTTGAAAGAACATACTAAAGTACGCGGGAAAGATATAATATTCAATACGATTTTTATTACATTTGGCGAGCCAGCCTGCGACTTTGTTTTTTTAATTTTTTATATTCTCCTAACACTTGGAAAGGGGGGAATTCCAATTGACTCTCATGTTTTTGCAAGTGTCAGAGAAATCAACAAAGAAGAATCTATAGGAGTGATCTAGCCTCATTCAGTCACTCTGTCATGGCCATGCTGTTGCCCATAATTTTGGCATAATGGTACGATTAAGCAGCCTCAGAGGCATCCATGCATGCTGCCCCTGCTGTTTCCTGTCCACTTCCGTGGTGTTTCCATCCTTTTCTGAGGTTCCCAGGTGTTTGGCCAAGCTTCCCTGTGCAGAGCCTTGGTCCCCTTGAAAAATGCTCGAGTCTCCCATTGACTTCAATGGGGCTCGTTATTCGAGACGAGCACTCGAGCATCGGGAAAAGTTTGTCTCGAATAACGTGCACCCGAGCATTTTAGTGCTCGCTCCTCTCTAATTATCAATAAAACTTCATTACAGACACCTTACAGCTGATCATTGCAGTCTGGGACTATAGTAAAGCATTAAGAGAGCTTCACAAAAGGTCACAGTGGGCAGAGGGGTCCATCTGTAACTAGGGGTCGTCTTTAAGTCAGGTGTCCTTAAGTAGGGGACCGCCTGTATCCAAGTAAGCCGCATGCCTAGCTCCGTCAGAGCTATAGAGTAAAAAGGAGCATCTTGTGCATGATCCTGGCTGCTCTATTTATTTAAGGTAAAAGGGGGGTGCAATGGATCCCCATTCTTGTGATCCATGGGATTACAGAGATCCCACTGATCAGCGAGTAATCCTCTATCTGGTAGATAACTTGTTGTCACCGGTCAACCCAATTAATAATACTTTACCTTAATTTTATGGGTCAGTGTGTGATTTTTTTTTTTTTGTGATTCCAAATTTGTCTCATTCTTATTTCTTTGACTACTTTTTGACAGTACAAAACATTTTTAAACCATAATTGTGTGTTACTTTTTTATATAAGCTGGGTGAAACCTATTTGAGCTGGGTAAAACTTCTGTATTTAGCTGCTACAGTAAGAGTGCGTGTTAATAGGAAAGCTTCAGAAGCATGGGAGCTCAAGTTATTTGGTTGGTCTGACTATCTGCCTGGAAAGAAGAACATTTTAAACTTCGAAAATGGAAAATTTTTCTGAACTTTTGCCAAATTTCCTTTTATTTCAGAATGAAAAGCAAAAGTTATCACTATTACAACTAACATGATGCACAATGTGTCATGAGAAAACAATCTCAAAATCACCTGGATATGTTAAAGACTCCCAAAGTAGCTTTGATGGCAAGGGCTTAAAAGGTCTGTGTATAAGTGTGTACATGAAAACAAACATGTTGCCTCAGGCATTATTGCCAAGATGCAAGCAGTCACTCACTGCTACTTTAAAACCGACAATGTTCCCTTTGGGAGCATACAATAAGGTCTTCACATTGTTCCAGATATCCAGCCTTTTGAGATTCCATAGAAGATGTGTGTGTATAGTGGATTCTGCTAATTGAATATTATATGATGACATTTTATCTACTGATATCCATGTCTGTGAATAACACTCTTTCCATTATTACAAAGGTGTTAACAACACAATCATAAGCGCTGGATTGGAACTTACACCTGTCAAGTCAACCTTTTTATATATAGCTATTTGATCTTGAAGAAGGGAAAAATAAAATGCCCTAGGCAAATGTAGCAGCTGCCTTGTGGGGAAAACATTTTCTTCTTTAACCCACAAAGACAGTCTGATTTATTTTACTCCTATCTCTCTTATTTAATTTTAATAATTTTAGTAACCCGTTTAGGACATCCCTATTTGTACCTTTAAAATAATGCCATTTTTATTGTCCATTCCCAAAAAATATAACTTTTTATATTTTTCCATTGAACTTTATGAGGGTGTGCTGTTTGCAAGATGAGTTTTGTTTATGATCTCCACTAGTTTTTGCCTGCATAAAAATAATAATAATTCATAGCTGTTCTGTGTGTCTTTTTATGTTTTATTCTTCTGTGCCCCAAATGAATACAGCAGTGAGTCACGCATGTGCCAACTGCTCTATATATCTCTATGGCGCTGACGGATATATACCGGCAGTCCCCGGGTTACATACGAGATAATACCGCAGTCGGGACAAATTTTATTAGGGGTTTGATTTGAATTAGGCCAGTCGCTGATTTATTTTTTTTGTACGTTTATTTTTTTTTAATAGAACTCAAGTAATCGGGAAAGCAGTGTGCTCTTTCAGTGTAGGCTAAAATAGCTCATAGGAGAACCCCAAGGCTTACTGAGGCCTACCTACGTTATATTTAACTTTTTTTGGTTTGCTTGTGTGGGCTTGCTGGCACTAGTAGTGCAGCTAGTACAATTGTGAGGTAATTGACAGGGGAGATCTGCGACCGTTGTGATGTGGTTAGCTCTAGTGACCACATATCCATCTCAAACACCTAAGTAGGACAATAATGGGGTTGGATTTGAATTGGACGTCTGTGATTATATGTATTTTTTTTTACGTTTATTTTTTTTTATAACGTCAAAGTATCGTGGAAAAGAGCACAAAGCCAGTTGTGTGCTGTCAGATGTAGGTAGAACTAGCCTAGCAATAGGAGCTCGTTTTGTGTTATTAAAAAAAAAAAACACACCAAGAAAAAAATGTTTTTTTACAGTTTACACTTTAGTTTGACCGCGAGGGCGTGGGACGTGGCCGCCACTACTGCAGGGGTCATAGCTGTGGTCACTGCTAATGAGGAGAGGCGAGGGGGAACCGCCGCAGAGGTACTCCCTAGTTCACTCAGGTCTCAAGTTACTACTGGGACTCGTGGAAGAGCACTGTGAGGCCAGAACAGTGCGAAGAGGTGATGTCGTGATTGCGAACAAATGCTTCTCGCCCATTTGTCACACCAGTCAGTCTTCCACGCAGTCCACCCATGTCACCGAAATCAGCCACGCATTTGAACCGGCATACTCTGAGGTAAACTGTTTCTGGACCTTCCAAGAGTCACCACTACTTGTCCGGTTGCTGACTGAGCTATTTCCGAGCCTAGGTTTTCCCCGGTCGCGTAAATGTGGGTTGATGATGACATTTTGACGCAGTGAAGAAGTGTGTAAATAGGGTTCGAGGATGAGAAAGAAAAACAATTGTCAGCTACAGTGGTGAAGCTGTTAGAGGCAGGAAGTCCGGGGGGGAGCAGGACTGAGGGATACGTGAGGTGATATGAGTGCCAGACCCACAGCGGGTGCAAACACAGTGCTATGAGGCGTGAGGCGCGTGCCTTGTACCAGAGACAGTTTTTGAAGAGGTATTGTGGGGCCAATCAAGAGAGGCAGGCTAGAGCGGTGCAATCTTAGCCCAAATGTTTCACGTAGTCAGCTCCTGGGCGAGAGCTATATTTTCAGAAGTTGGAGGTTCTTTCAAAGAAACACCGGATGACCGACGGAC
Source organism: Engystomops pustulosus (assembly GCA_019512145.1). Classification (NCBI taxonomy): domain Eukaryota; kingdom Metazoa; phylum Chordata; class Amphibia; order Anura; family Leptodactylidae; genus Engystomops; species Engystomops pustulosus. Next base: position 83,727,166 of record CM033642.1, on the reverse strand, counting down.
TGTGGTGTGCCAACATTGCCAAACCATGATCACAGGGTGGTTCCACCCATACTAGCTGCAACTACCAGTATGCACAGGCATTGAATGATAAAACACCTCCACTCAATGGCACCAAGCCGTTCATCTCCTGCCGCCGGGCACCACACTGCTCCTTCCCCTGTATCATTGCTAGTCAGCCCCTGCCCAGGACCCCGCCCAAACACCTCCCATGCGAAACCCATCTTCGCCTCCCGAAATCCTCCACAGCATCCCCAGCGTCAGCTCTCATACCCAGACCTACGCGAGCGCAAAGTGAAGTATAGTTCAACCCACCCACACCCCAAGAACCCTTCCATGTCCACAAGATCTCCAAACTTCTAGCCTGAAATGCTGCCCTAAGGCTGGTAGAGACCGAGGCCTTTCGAAAACCTCAGTGGCGGCGGCCGCCCCTCGGTATTCGGTCCCCAGCCGCACTACTTTTCCCGATGTGCCGTCCCAGCCCTGCACAGCACGTGTCAGACACAATCATCCATGCCCTACCAACGCCGTTCTGACAAGGTCCACCTGACCACGGGACACGCGGACGAGTGCTGCCCGGCAGAGGCCACTTATATCGCTGAGGCACATTGGGTTAACTTGGTGGAGGTGGGGACCGAGTCTGACCCTGGGGCTGGTCATATACTGCCGACCGCGAAGATTGCAGGGCCTACCTCGGTCCAGGTCTCTCAGGCCTACTATGCCTCCTATCCTCCCACCCCCCCTCCACCTCCTCCTCCGAATTCTTCATTCGTGGCATGACGCCATCAGTCGGTAGCTCTAGGGCACAGCAGCAGTGCCAACGCTAAGCAACAGCAGGCGGGTGCTCAAACGCTAAGCCTAGCGGATAAAAGGCACACCGCCCAAGAGCTATACGGGCATCACGGCGCAGACTGATCTGTGGCTGGCACCGCTGAACCGAAGCTAGGCATGGTTTGTGTCGACAACGGTGCCGTAACCATAGTATCGGCTCTGCAACTCCTGGTAGACTGACACATGTGCCATGCCTGACCCATGTGTTAAATCTCATAGTTCAGCGGTTTCCTCAATACATACCCCTATCTGTCTGATTTGCTCACGAAGTGCGTCCGCATTCAGGAAGTCCCATCACAGATGCTGCCGCTCTCAGGGCAGCGCAGCGCCGCCATCCAACTGCCCGCTCCCGCCTGTTGTGGTCAACGTGCCCACGAGGTGGAATTCAACACTAACCATGTTATCCAAGTTTACCAGCAGCGCAGAGCGATTGTAGACTGCCAGATGTCAACTTCCAACCGAACTGGTAGTCAGGTCAGTCAGTCTCCTCAAGTCTACAATGAGGATGGTGGACTTGGATGTCTGATATCGTCAGGTGCTGAGTACTTTGAGGAGTCACACAGCTATGGTCAGTGGCGATGCCGCCATCATCATCTCACACCCCACCGCTTTGCCTGTTGAAAAACTCTCGGTCAGCATGAAGTGGAAGCTTTGCTCTCGTCACAAGAGATGGGGGAAGAAGATTCCTTGTTGATAGCCAAAGCACCCTTAGTCTGTTTCTCAGCACATATTGAGGAGGTGGAGGAGGATGAGGAGGAAGAGGAGGAGAATGTTGGCGAGACAGAAGAGGGGACCATTGTTCAGTCCTTCACTGTTCAAGCGTGTATGGGCAGAAGAGAGGAGTTGGAGGAGGAGGAAATGGAGAGTCAGGCCAGTGAGGGAGTGAATTCTTCGCGTTGGTACTCTGGCGCATAGGCAGATTTCATGCTAGGCTGTCCATCCCGTGACCCTCGCGTTCAAAAATTATTCCAGCACCGATTACTGGGTATTCACTCTCCTGGACCCACGGTACAAGCAGAATCTTTCCACTCTCTTCCTGGAGAGGAAAGGAGTGTGAGAATGCATGAATACAGCAGGCCCTGGTGCACAGCTGAAACAGTATTTAGCTTCTGACAGCGCTAGCAGCAGAGGCGTACTTCTGCGACAAGTAGCGGGGAGAGTAGGCGAGCAGGCAGCTTGTCCACACTGGCAGGGGTACGCTTTACAAGGCCTTGGCAGTTTTATGTCACCCCAGCAAACACTGTCACCTGTCCCCAGTCTCAGCAGAGTAGGGCTGATCTTTACAAAAGATGGTGAGGGAGTACGTAGCTGACCATACCATGTCCTAAATGATCACACAGCTCCTACAACTACTGGTTTCAAAGCTGGACATGTGGCACGAACTGGCGCTGTACGCCTTGGAGTTTCTTGCCTCCCTGCCGCTAGCGTTGTGTCCGAGCGGGTTTTCAGCATCACACCGATAAGCGTACACGCCTGTCGACTGACAGCTCTGACAGGCTGACGCTAATCAAGATGAATACAGCCTGGATTTCTCAGGATTTCCATTCTCCACCAGGTAAGGAAGCTCAACCTGAATAATTTATGCACTCCTCCTCCTCATTCCTCCTTCTCCTTCTCTTGTACACAAGCAGAGGAAACTGGCCTATTTTTTTGCCAGGGCCAACTGGCTCTAGCTATAGTACTCTATGTATTTAATTTTCGGAGGGCCACCTACCCGGTCCTCTGTTTTAACAATTTTTGGGGTGCCACATACAGGCACTCAATCTATTTAATTTTTCGAGGACCACCTACCTGCTCCTCTGGTTTTAAACTTTTTTGGACTGCCACATACAGCGCACTCAATCTATTTAATTTTTCTGGAGGACCACCTACCTGCTCCTCTGGTTTGAAAACTTTTTTGGACTGCCACATACAGGCACTATCCAAATTAAATTGTCTCCACAGCAGCCTCCACACGTCGTCTTTTTAGCTGCCTCCACACGTTGTCTCCATTGCTACCTCCACACGTGTCGCCATAGCGCCTCCAAAAGTCGTCCATATAGCGGCCTCCAATACATGGCTCCTTATCAAACAGCTGTGTCAGGCGAATTTTCATGGCTTCCACATCAAACTTCTTAACTTTGTCGCCACCCTGCTGTGATATCCACAAAATATACTGGCAAACTTTATCATTTACCGATATTATTTAAGCTCTTCTTGGCGCATCTGTTTACATTCCCCTCACCCGCCATAACCCAAACTTATAAGAACACTACACACTTGATTTTATACAAAGGTTCTTAGAAGTGCTGTTTGGGAGTAGCCGAAAGACAGGGGCTTGGATAGGCGAAAGCTCGCCTGGCAGCGAGCGCCAGCTCCATCCCAGATCCAACTAACTGTTTTAACTGCAGCACCTTTAATCTACTACTACCAGTTCACTGCCCCATATCGTCCCCTTATCAACGAGCTGTGTCGGCAGAATTTCAGGTGTTTCACCAGATATATGTGGAACCCGGCCCATCCTGTCACCGCCATGCTGGGAATCTAAAGTTGCAATCATAGCAGCGCAATATGATGCCCCATACTGTCGCTCTTAATCATGGAACCATTTCCGAAAAAACTATTAAAAATAGAACCACTATGCTATTCCATTTTCCTAGGTGAAATATTCAAACGACCCGGCCTGCTTTGAAAGTTATAATTTTTTCAAAGTAAACGCTTCTGGCCCCCAGGCCCATTTTGGGTGGGGAGGAGCCGAGAGACTGGGGCTTGGACAGGCAAAAGCTCACCTGGCAGCGGACCACCAGCTCCATCCCAAGATTAGGCAGCCTCAGAGGCATTCATGCATGCTGCCCCTGCTGTTTCCTGTCCATTTTACCTCCACGATCCTCCACACGCGTCCACCGATTTCTCCATGCGCAACTTTTAACTCTCATACCCCAGACACTGGAGCACGAGGGATATCAGCACATCATCCCCTTATCAAACGAGCTGTGTCAGCAGAATTTTCAGGGTGTTTCACATCACATAATGTGGAACTCGGCCCATTTGTCGCCGCCATGCTGGAGACCTGAAGTTGCAATCATTGCAGTGCAATATGGATGCCCCATACTGTCGCTCTTAATCATGGAAGTCGTCTCCATGGCTGCCTCCACATGTCGTCCCCTTATCAAAAGAGCTGTGTCAGGCTCATTTTTCGGGTGTTTCACCAGATACGTTATGGAACTTGGTCACTATGTCGCCACCATGCTGTGTTATTGACTAAATATACAGTCAACCTTTTGTTGACATAGGAAATCCTTTCAGCGCTTCTTGCTCACCTCCTTTGGTTCCTCTCTGCCACTCATTGGTTTGAAGCCTGATTCCATTTAGGGTATGTCGCCATGACTCTCTCTATCCTGCCGCTGCTGCCGCTGCCTCTGCATGCCGTCCCTATAGTGTCAGGGTCCAATTATTGCACGTTTTAGATGCTACAGCCTCATTCGGTCACTCTGTCATGGCCATGCTGTTGCCCATAATTTTGGCATAATGGTACGATTAAGCAGCCTCAGAGGCATCCTGCATGCTGCCCCTGCTGTTTCCTGTCCATTTCCGTGGTGTTTCCATCCTTTTCTGAGGTTCCCAGGTGTTTGGCCAAGCTTCCCTGTGCAGAGCCTTGGTCCCCTTGAAAAATGCTCGAGTCTCCCATTGACTTCAACGGGGCTCGTCATTCGCATCGGGAAAAGTTTGTCTCGAATAATGAGCACCCCAGCATTTTAGTGCTCGCTCATCTCTAATTATCAATAAAACTTCATTACAGACACCTTACAGCTGATCATTGCAGTCTGGGACAGTAAAGCATTCAAGAGCTTCACAAAAGGTCACAGTGGGAGGGGGTCCATCTGTAACTAGGGGTCGTCTTTAAGTCAGGTGTCCTTAAGTAGGGGACCACCTGTATCCAAGAAGCCGCATGCCTAGCTCCGTCAGAACGATAGAGTAAAAAGGAGCATCTTGTGCATGATCCTGGCTGCTCTATTTATTTAAGGTAAAAGGGGGGTGCAATGGATCCCCATTCTGTGATCCATGGGATTACGAGATCCCACTGATCAGCGAGTAAGCCTCTATCTGGTAGATAATTGTTGTCACCGGTCAACCCAATTAATATACTTTACCTTAATTTTATGGGTCAGTGTGTGATTTTTTTTTTGTGATTCCAAATTTGTCTCATTCTTATTTCTTGACTACTTTTTGACAGTAAAACATTTTAAAACTACCATAATTGTGTGTTACTTTTTTATATAAGCTGGGTGAAACCTATTTGAGCTGGGTAAACTTCTGTATTTAGCTGCTACAGTAAGAGTGCGTGTTAATAGGAAGCTTCGAAGCATGGGCTCAAGTTATTGGGTTGGTCTGACTATCTGCCTGGAAGAAGAACATTTAAACTCGAAAATGGAAAATTTTTCTGAACTTTTGCCAAATTTCCTTTTATTTCAGAATGAAAGCAAAAGTTATCACTATTACAACTAACTGATGCACAATGTGTCATGAGAAAACATCTCCAAATAACCTGGATATGTTAAAGACTCCCAAAGTAGCTTCATGGCAAGGGCTTAAAAGGTCTGTGATCTGAACTTTTACATTTTTAAATTTCAAATATATCTTTTTCCTCTTAATTTTTTTTTTTACCTCTAAGGTGTTTGAATCCTAAGGGTTTTGATTGCTTCTACAATAGAGTGAATTGTAACTACATTATGAATATTCTGCTCAACTATTAGGACCTGCCTCTGGCAGACTGTAATAAATGTGGTTGAACCACTTCTATTTAGGTTAACAATTTTTTTTAACTTAACAAAAATTATATAAATTTGGTAAACCTGTGATCGTTCTACTGACCAATGTAATAAAGGGTAGCTGTTTGATAAACTCCACCACATTTGGATTTTTTTTCCTACTTTCAAAAGAGGTTTTTTGCTTTCAGAAAGTGGTGAGTAAATACAAAAGTAACACAAATCGAAAAGTTAAAAGACTCATGCTTATTAACATGAAAAACTTCTTATGTTTATTCATTTCTAACATCTAAAGAAATGCATTAGCCATTATTGTGCTTCCAACTATTGTTTTTTTGTTACTATATTAAATTTCAAGCCATATAATTGATCAATTTTTCTTTTTCTCTTAGATATCATAATCACTTCACAACCAGCACTGTAATTTCACGTTGAAGAATGTGATCATCGCTGATTACCATAAGGATCAGATACTCTATTGTTGTCCAATTATGTTTGGGGAATATTTGCATAAATTTGTTTAGGGGGACTGCGTTGTGCATTATTATGGGTGCAAATGGTTTCTGATATAGGACCACAATAGGAATGTCATCCTAGCCCTAAATGTGCACCTGCTGGACTTTTGTCTGGAACGGGTAGCTATGGGTTAGTTTGAAGCCATATACACAGCCATGACACATGGGCTGTTGTTGGAGCATTCACATCTTCGTTTCTACGGAACTTCAGCACCTAATTTATTTATTACTTAATTACCGGGGTGAGTTAATCCGCTTATCCGAAATACAGCAGTCTTCCCTTATCCAATATGGTGACGGAGGCATCAGTACCTTTGCGCGCAAGCACGCGCGCCAATGTCATCACATGATCTCAACTTCCCCATGATTTCTTGTTTGAATGATAGTCACATGATCGCTGACATGCGCAGTGGCCAAGGCAGTACGCCGATGGCAACAGTTCTCGTCTTAGCTGATCCTTAGGTTTAGCACTAGTGCACTTTATGTTGCAGTCTACTGATTGAGATGATGATATAACAAAGCTAATATGAATTATGAACACTATGTTATGAATTTCTATATGAATTGTTTTGATCACATGATTTTATATATTGATACAATGATGTCACTCCCTCTGTATTTTATATAAATTGCCACTATGTTGTATGATTATTGATTATGGCCAAGGAAAACCCAAAAGTCATTGTCTCAGAAACTTAGAATAATTAACCCAAAGGCTTCCTTAGTATTTTTAAAGGTCTGGTTAAGTTGGCGACATAATCATGGGCCATGCTTGACTGGCCAGCAAACTTGCGTGACCCTATCCCCATATAGAATCTATGGGATATTGTCAAGAGGAAGTTGAAAGACACCAGAACCAACAATGCAGACAACCTAAAGGCTGTTATCACACAACCCCTGTGTTTCTATAACATCTCTGCAGTGCCATCAGCTGATCATCTCCATGCCAAACCGTATTAAGGGAGTTATCCATTCAAAAGTAACCCCAGCCAATTATTGAGTGCATTTTCTGTACATACTTTGGCCAACATTTCTGTGTTCTTTTAACAGTTGGGTTTCAATAATATTATCATTTTCTTGGCTGTAAGCCATAATCATCAACATGAACATAAATAAACACTTGAAAAAGTTCACTCTGTTTTTATTTGGTGATGATGCCTAATATTATCTGATACATTACTCTATCACTACAATAATCCTGTACTCCAGTGCTCATCGACTTTTTTGTTATGTCTATTTAGCCTTTCACATATATATAATAAAAAATCTACAATTATTTTTTGGTTTAATCTGCCATCTATTCTTCATTCATTTAAAAACTACGCTTTTATGGTGGAAATGTATTTTTTGTGGCATAATTACCTAAGTAATGTATATATTGACACAATTTCCTTTTTAAGTTTGCACCATTATCTTGCATGTGTGCAGTATCTATTCAACATATTCTGTATACATATAGCTAACCATATAAATAACAATATACAATAGTGAAAAAAAGGTGTAAACTGCAGATAATGGGAGTTGCCACAGAATAAATGGAAAGAGACCCCAACATGTATGTCTCCAGTCTCTTTTCAATGGGTAGCATCATAAACTCTTCGAAGCAAGGGTACCGATAATAAGTGGCAGATAAGCAGTCGTCTGCCACGTGAACTTGTCAATCATATTTCACCCAGCTTAGTGTTATCTGCAGCTGGTTTAGTCACTTGTTATCGGTTCTCCAAAATTTAAATGCTAGCTCTAGTGGTTTTTTGATTTAACAAGTGACGTTTCATACCGGCAGCTTCCTATGAAGCCACTGGGGGCGATGTATAAATGTGTCAGTCTTTAAACCAGTGAAGAGTAGAACTAGACCATTCTCTGTTGCTCCAGATTAATCATTGGGAGTTAGTTATCATTGTGTTTTTTGCCTCTGTTTGCCGTTGTTTTGGCAAAGGACTGGCACAAATGCTGTTTTGCTTTCTATTGCGCCAAATGAACATAGGACAAAGCAGGGTTACTTTGACATAGACCCTGCTTACAACATAACACAAATAAACTTGCATAGCTAAATTTTCACAATACAAGTGAATTCATGTATAACGACTTTCTGTTTAGACGCAAGTTTTGGCGCAAATTGACTTCGGTCACCACCCTGGTCTATGTGTTGCAACTTTTTATGCAACTGTTGCAAAAACAATCCCCATAGTATAACAACACTGCCAACAGATTTATCACGGGCGAAATACCACTTTAATAAATCTGATGGCAGCTGAGCTCCAAAGACAGATATAGAACTGTTTCAAGGAGCCTGCCTAATGATAAATTTCCCCCAAGTGCGGCTGATGGATGATTACCCTACTGCAGTATAAGACTGTTGAGTAATACTTTCCTCCTTCTATTAATTGGTCTAGTTTGCTGCACAACAGTATTGATTTTTTTGGTGCAAGGGCTATTTTCTGGTGTGGCCACATACTTTTTTTTACTGAGGACATGCCCCTATTTGGGTGTTGGAAAACTACCTAAAAATGATCTTCCTAAATCATCTACCTAAAAAAAACCTTCAATAAATGTGGATGTCACAGGACATTTAAGGTGCAAATTAACCCAGTTTTATGGCACAGACAGATTGATACATCTCCCCCACTGTGTTCTGTTTTGGTTGTTTTGCTTTGCTCAGCTTTTGTAATTTTTGGTAGATTATGACACACTTGTCAAATAAGTTTTTAAAAGTTTCTGGACTAAATGATTTACCTAGTAAATCTCCCTATCTCTCTGATATTGAAACATAGGTATGCCTAATTTTTTGTAGCCATCTTGTAGCTGAAAATCTTCGGCCCTCTGTTTTTAGATAACCATAGGACCAGTTTACTGGGGCTGTGTTTATATCCTGGCTGATCTTTTTTCAAAATTTTAAGCCAAAAGTCATGCACACAAATCAATGGAAACTCTAATGGAAGCCCACCATAACCTATTTTAATAAATGCAGTCTTTTGGGCACCATTGTATTCTGGTATTCAAAGATTTTTGTTATTTAACTGTTCAGAACTGATCAGAATAATTGACCCCCCCCCCCCCCAGAGATGTGAGCTCATACCTTAATTGTTATCTATGTTTGTCTAGTAATGTCTAGTGGTTGGTTCTTCAGTAGGGTTTGTAGCAATAATACATGTTGCCAAAATTAAAAAAAATCTGTCACAAAAATTTGTAATAATTAAATTTATCTATATGTACATGTAAACATTGTACTAAAGCAAAGACAATTCTCAACACTGTTTTCTAAATGCTGGTATTTTTCTACTGTTCTTTAACCTGGGAATTAATTGACTATCTAAGCATTCTAATGATTTCCTGCTAAGCTTGGCAATTTAATTAATTAGCATTTGAGACATTAGAACTTCTTCTAGTAGTGTTTGAACATAAACCACTTCTTTAGCTAAATAGATTTATTCAATAAATGTGTTGTGCATCTTGATTGTATATATCAATTAACAATGTATTATCCAGGCTAAATTCAATTGAAGGTAGAAATTTAATTAGCTGGTATACATCAGGCGGTCTGTATACTGCCAGCCAAACTGAAGGATTTGATTTAGCTGATGAGGGTTTGTTCTAAGCCTATTGCATAAAAGCTGGAACTAGAACCAGAGGGAATTTTCACAGAAACAGTGAAGTCCCAATGGAATATCAAAAGCCACATTATGATGCTATACATATTAATGTTCAAAGGATGTTTTCTATTGTCTATAGTTTTTCCACTAAGTCTGACTGACAGCCTTATCTATAACATCAGAGCTTTAGAGGATGTCAATTATAGACAGCAATTTATGCTCTTTCCGAACTTCATATTTATTTAATATTTGGAATGTGCTTTAGACTTTTTCAATAGCATAATAACATCAGAATGTAAATATGTTTCTTGGCTAAAATGCAAAATAGTTATTTGTTACATGTTATATAGTGCAAGTTCTAAACTAGTTCAAAACTTGAAGACTGTATTTTAATTGTTTTTCAGTTGTATAACTGATCTTAAACTGGAATTTTACTGAAAATCTCACAAATGTTTAGTTAAACAACAGTACAATGGATTACGCGCAACTATACTATATAATTTTAACAAGATGTTCTCTAAAAGGGGTCTTCCATGAATGACGTATATATTTTACTACAAAGGGACCTGGTAGTGCTTATCCATAGTTTGAGACACATTTATGTCTAGAATCTGACACAATTGTGTCACACGGAGTAGATTGAAAAAAGATGCATCCTGAAAACAGTCCAGATTAATTAAGAGCATGTGACATTATTAAACAATGTGTACACTAAGGCACACCACTAAGGCACAACAATGTGCGCACCAATTTTCATATATCTGGGCCATTATTTTGAATTAAATTAGAAACTTATGTTGCATGCAATTTGAGAAAAAAAACAATAATATTAATAATATTAATTGCTATATTTTGAAGACACAAGGAGCAGCCATACAATGAAAACAATTGGAACTCATGAAAATAGAATATCCACTTTCAATTCTATGATATTATGTTTCAGTGCATAATGAAAAAACATCGGATTGTTAGAAAGTACTAAAATTTACAAAACACAACAGGTTCCATTGTGTTCTTCTTTATTTAATAGCAAAACCGATCACCTTTACAGACACAAAAATATTGGCAGTTTGCATTAAGGCATGTCTTAACACAATACTGAAGAGAAAACATTACAACAATGAGTTGCTTTATGGTAATTTCTAAATCATTTGTGAGAACCATTATTCTAGGACATGTGTCATACCTGCAAGGCAGTTGACTATCTTACAAGTATTGGGCGTCTGAGCCAATTCTAACAAAGGTGCGACTGTCCAATGCTCCAAAAATTGCAAAAGACCCAAGACCTTAATTTTACACTCTTAAGACATCAGTAAGCATGTTAAATTTTCAAGTTCATAATGGCACAGTTAAAAAATGACAGTATGGCTTCTTTTAAAGAGTTGCTAGTAGAAAGCTCCTCCTTTTCTACAAATAATACTGGGATAGTTTTATAAAAAGTGTCCTAAGGTTAGGCAGTGCAGAGTAAGACTGGACAGTCATATTCTGCGCCAGATTCATATTAGTGTCTGGTACTTGTTGATAAATCTGGAGCAGTATAAGACTGTCTGGTCATACTCTGCACCTCCGCTTAGTTGGCCTACTTTACCCGAGAAAATTAGGACAAAGTTCTCTTAGAAATTATATTGGCGCACTGCTCTTTTTGGCACATGGCCACACCCCTTTTTGTTGAGTTAGTTGTAGGAGAGCCAGAAAACTGTCTTAAAACCTTTATAAATATGGCGCAGACACTTTTTAGTGCAAACTATGACAAAATTCTGTCGTAGACAGATCAATAAATTTCCCCCATTGTTTAAGAAAGCTGTATCTAAACAAAGCAGAAGATTTAGGTAACAATACCCTTTGGGCAAATGAGATCCAAGTGGAGATGTTTGAAGTGATCTTTGCTTCTCTTTCTTTCCATATGAAGCGATCATGCTGCTGAGGAAGAAACAGGAGTTCCAAAATGCATTACTAAGTTGATCCAAGACATGTTATGATCGCTTCATATAAAAGGAAAGAAAAAGAAGCATACACATTTAACCCCTTAAGGATCTGGCCTGTTTTTTTCATTTCTATTTTTCACTCCCCACCTTCAAAAATCTAACTTTTTTTTACTTTTCCATGTACAGAGCTGTGTGATGGCTAATATTCTGCGTAGAAAATTGCACTTCATAGTGACGGTATTTAATTTTCCATGCCGTGTACTGGGAAGCGGAAAAAATTCCAAATGCAGTGAAAATGGTGAAAAATGTGTTTGCGCCATTTTCTTGGGGGCTTGGATTTTACAGCTTTCACTGTGCGCCACAAATGACACATCTACTTCATTCTTTGGGTCATTGCAGTTGTAAGAATACCAAATTTGTATAGGTTTTATAATGTTTTCATACATTTACAGAAATTAATGCCTCCTGTACAAAATATCACACATGTCTAAACACATATCTTTAATGATTGAAATATTAAGCAGTGAATGTAACTTTTGAAGAATAACATAGCAACAACACATTGCAAAATTTAACTAATGCTGGCTATGACATAAAGGTATACAAACAAAGTTCAAAGAAGGTTGCTGTGTATGATGAGTCATGAATCATATACAGGCAGTCCCCGGGTTACATACAAGATAGGGTCTGTAGGTTTGTTCTTAAGTTGAATTCGTATGTAACTAGGGGTCGTATGTAAGTTGAGTGTTCTTAAGTAGGGGACCGCCTGTATCTTGTTTTCTTTTACAAAATACTTAAAGATGCTACTAGGATGCACTATGGAAAGAATAAAATCAATTGAAGCGTTGTTACATGTTGGCAATGTTTCTTGGCCTGGGTTCTAGAATTGATGTAGATATCACATGTACCAACTACATAAGCATTAGTGAAGACCAAGTAAACCCCAACAGCAACAGTGTTTCTAATGTATCACCCTTTCACCAGAGTAATGTGCCCAGGCACACCCCACACATTGTTTGGGAGCATTTCATAATCATTACAGAGTACTGTATTGCAATAAAAATAGTAAAAAGTCTTTCTGCTATCTGTTTATCACATCTGGAATATGAACTAAATGTTGCTAGCAGAAATACTTTTAGAAATAACTATTTTTATTGTGTTTCCTGTTTCTTTAGGACTGACAGTCCAGTCAGTTTAGTTAAACTAAAAAGTGCTATGTGTGGTAACTTCCAATAGGCAGCATTTGTATACTGCAAATTGTTTAATTTTGATTTTAGAGTATTGAATTGGTCTAATAATTTCTTTAATATCAGTACTATTTGAAATGTGTTGGATGTGCTGGAAAATCAAATAAAATCATTTTAAAAAGAAGCATTTAACTCACCCAAGCTGTCAATGGTCCTTCCCATGGCTGCAATGTTACAAAAATCAGTTTTTAAAATTGTATGCAACTCACCTGATGTGAGTCCATCACACTAAGTGACTCCTGCATATTAAATTTTACTTGCATTGCTCTGCCTCCTTGTTCCTATATGACAGTCTATGATATATTGCTGTAGGGAGAGCTCTGTTACATCTTTGGACACTTAAAGCTAAGTGACCAGGATGACATCATCAACGTGTAACCCATGTATGTACATCCGAGTTACCATCCTCAGAAATCAGCTCAGTTTAGAGACCAGGTCAATGCCACACAGAGTTCTAGCAGTAGACACATCTCTACAATAACTGTTAGGAGGAGACTGCATGCAGCAGCCTTCATGGTAAAATAGCTGCTAGGAAACCACTGCAAAGGACAGGCAACAAGCATTAGAGACTTGTTTGGGCTAAAGAAAACAAGGAATGGACATTAGACCAGTGGAAATCTGTGCTTTGGTCCGATGAGTCCAAATTTAATATCTTTGATTCCAACCACCGTGTCTTTGTGTGATGCAGAAAAGGTGAACAAATGGACTGTACATGCCTGGTTCCCACCATGAAGCATGAAGGAGCAGGTGTGATGGTGTGGAGGTGCTTTGCTGGTGACACTGTTGGGGATTTATTCAATATTGAAGGTATACTGAACAAGCATGGTTACCACAACCTCTTGCATCTTTGGTCTGTACTGTATCTTATGACATGAAATCACAACAGCCTCCATGGAGAATGGGGAGAAGTAGAAATCCTTGGAGGATGGGGCGGAGTAGAAGTCCATGGAGGCTGATGTGATTTTATGGGATCAGATATATGTATAGCGTACAGTTGGCTAATGATAGAAGGCTAAAGGTCTTGTGATGATGTCACTCTGGACACATGACGAGCTGAAAAGAGGCATGTGACTTGGGGTGGTATGGCTGGTGTAGCAGGACACATTTTCTCTGATGCCAGGGAATAATATAATAAAATTGATTTATGTGGAAGTAAGGGAAACAATTTTTAGCTGAATGAAAGGTGTCAGTTAGTTAATAGGGCTCCATATGAACCTAGCTGTACATGTGAAAATGTGGGGACAGGTTCCCTTTAAGTCACAGCTCACAGTGAAGGAGCAGTTGCTAAAATCTTGTTGACAAGTATCACATGAGACCTTAAGAAATTATGCGGTGTCCTAAAGTCAAGGGTTCAGACCTGTTTTGGGGTCACTATGGGGTACACAATATTGTACACTATTTAGGCAGGTGGTTTTAAAGTTATGGTTGATTAGTATACAACGACAGTGGCATGGTATGCAGGCATGAGTTGTATATTAAAAGAGACGAACAGATGCTTTGTGCATGGTGTTTGTAAGAATAATTGGAATCCTACATGCATACTGGCACAAAGCAGCAGGGTTGAGCAAGTACAAAACAACTATGTCCTGCTACTCTCACAAATTATTGTATTATGTAATGTATTCCATTATATGTAATGCTATAAGCAATATATAAATGTCTCACATTCATTTATTTTGTACCCTCCCATAGCAGTTTATAGAAAACTGAACAACAAATGTCACATCCTATTATGGAAACTAAATGTATAAGAATTGATGGCCTTTTCTACCTAATATTGTTAGAGGAAACCTAGTTTGTTTTTTTTTAATGAACAGTGTCACAGTTTATCTGTCTCCTTTTGACGTGTGAAACAGTGGCAGCTGCTGGTGGCAGATTTCATGAAAGAAGGGGCAGGAAATTTACAAACACAATTTGCATGATGTCCAAAATAAAGAAAGAAAATATACCCTTCAGAGAATATGAGTTTTTTCACACATACAAGCACAGATGTCCTGTGTATTATTGTATTGTGAAAGGAAGCAACAAAGCTAGCTTATTCTTTACAGACCAGTTTACGAGATGTAAATATTTTGAAGTTCATTGACACGTAAAGAGAAGCTTTTATGTCATTTTAACATACAGGACACGTGTCTCTGTTAACATAAAATAATTCTATTTTCTTTAGCCATTACAGGGCTCTTGGTAATATAAAATAAATGCATACATTTCTACTTATATTCTCTAACTCTTTGTTTAATTTCAAATAAATAAAATACACTTATAGTTTGTGATTACTAACATTGTAAAAATTAAGCCAATAGACGCCTATTTTTTAAGTTGTCTTAGCAAGAACGTTTCTGAAAAGAAGAAAGAGCTAAAGCACAATTGTATATTCATGGTGTATATGTTTTCTGCTGAGAGGAAAACATCCATATGAATATCTTTTATTAATTGATTTCCAAGATCGGCAGAAAGTTATGTAAACGCTGCACATGAAATAAGTAACAGAGGCACTTGTTATCTTAAAAAGTGTTAACCTGTAACTTTCACTAACCACAATACACAAGCAATACTTTTTGTATTGTTTATCACACAGTATATTACTAATAGCAATATCTACACGTTCAGAAGATATTGCCCCCCCCCCCCCTTACCGCATTATTTACTACTATCACAGAAAGACACCCCCAAGAGAAAATAAAAAATGATCACCTCCATGGCCGTTTCTAGTATAAGTTTCCAGAAATTAACAGGTGGAAATTAGAAAACGGGTGGAATGGTTTTAAAAATAAGAAAATAAATATTCTACATGAGGTTTATCTTCAGCAGCTCATACTTTATGTGCAGATTTTAGTAAAGTGATACACTAAGATACATTTCTAACACTTACACCAACAACTGAATAAAAAACTGAATCTGAAATGAAATCTATATTGTTGTTTGCTGTAAGATTAATAAATCTTCCCTAACTTTTTCTATATACAAAACTTGAAGAATGGTTTTGTGGTCAGAGATTTTCTCCAAATATCTACATGTTCATGCAAATTTGTTCTCTTTCAAAAGGGAAATAATTTGTCTTCTCGTGTCACCTTGTTACTCTGTTAGCAAGGCTGCTTCTGCCATGAGGCAGTGTAGCATACACAAATTGTGAATACCATAGGGAGATGGCAACCATTGCCCCAACATCTCTTTAAAAGAATTAATTGCATGTGCATCTTCAAGATTAACATTTGGTTATGACAGAGGTGTGGAGCAGTCTATGTCTACCTGTTGGATCTCTATAGGCAAGCTGGTACAATGATGTAATTTTACTGCCATTACTCTTCACCTAAAGCCTAGGCTGATGAGGCAACCAAAGGATTATCTCCAATGTATAAACTATTTGAGGTATTTTAATCTATTTTTATATAACCTTAATTGTGAATTATTCGATTGCAGTTGGCTGCTTTCTTATGATTTTCACTGGGGGAGGAGTGGAACCACAGAAAAGCTTTCATTCCTGACTAAGGATATTAGTCAAACCAGATACCACAGATATCTGTGGGTACTCAGGGAGAAGTTATGCTTACCTCCATCTGATGTGCTGGTCCACCGTTGTGCCTCCCACCAGAGGTGATCTTTGCACAACCACAGCTTGCACCGACTCCAGGTCCCAGGAGAAACCTTCCAATTAACTTTTTTTTAAAAAAATTAAAACCCAGATAACCCCTTTTACCCCTTTTCAACCCCTTTTCAAGTAGGTGTTTCCCTATAATTGTAGTGAAAGGAAACATTACTGAATCATACACTCACCGGCCACTTTATTAGGTACACCTGTCCAAATGGTTAAATCAATCTCCTTCAGTTCAAACCGAGCATCAGTATGGGGAAGAAAGGTGATTTGAGTGCCTTTGAACGTGGCATGGTTGTTGGTGCCAGAAGGACTGGTCTGAGTATTTCAGAAACTGCTGATCTACTGGGATTTTCACGCACAACCATCTCTAGGGTTTACAGAGAATGGTCCGAAAAAGAAAAAACATCCAGTCAGCGGCAGTTCTGTGGGCGGAAATGCCTTGTTGATGCCAGAGGTGAGAGGAGAATGGGCAGACTGGTTCGAGCTGATAGAAAGGCAACAGTGACTCAAATCGCCACCTGTTACAACCAAGGTAGGCAGAAGAGCATCTCTGAACGCACAGTACGTCGAACTTTGAGGCAGATGGGCTACAGCAGCAGAAGACCACACCGGGTGCCACTCCTTTCAGCTAAGAACAGGAAACTGAGGCTACAATTTGCACAAGCTCATTGAAATTGGACAGTAGAAGATTGGAAAAACGTTGCCTGGTCTGATGAGTCTCGATTTCTGCTGCGACATTCGGATGGTAGGGTCAGAATTTGGCGTCAACAACATGAAAGCATGGATCCATCCTGCCTTGTATCAACGGTTCAGGCTGGTGGTGGTGGTGTCATGGTGTGGGGAATATTTTCTTGGCACTCTTTGGGCCCCTTGGTACCAATTGAGCATCGTTGCAACGCCACAGCGCCTACCTGAGTATTGTTGCTGACCATGTCCATCCCTTTATGACCACAATGTACCCAACATCTGATGGCTACTTCAGCAGGATATGTGCCATGTCATAAAGCTGGAATCATCTCAGACTGGTTTCTTGAACATGACAATGAGTTCACTGTACTCAAATGGCCTCCACAGTCACCAGATCTCAATCCAATTGAGCATCTTTGGGATGTGGTGGAACGGGAGATTTGCATCATGGATGTGCAGCCGACAAATCTGCGGCAACTGTGGTGATCATCTCAATATGGACCAAAACTCTGAGGAATGCTTCCAGCACCTTTTGAATCTATGCCACGAAATTGAGGCAGTTCCGAAGGCAAAAGGGGGTCCAACCCGTTACTAGCATGGTGTACCTAATAAAGTGGCCGGTGATTGTATATGATCAAGTTTTAGTCTAAATTATAGTCCTTAAAGTATGATAATAGTTTTCAACCATTGCCTGGATCATAGAATTACAAATTCTGCCAATGTAGACAATTTCAAATGAAGGCAACACAAGCAAATTGCACTTATTAGATTGAAGATCTAAACTTAGAATAAATTTTCACCACATTTATCATGTGAAAACCTGATGCTTGCAGAAGAATCTCGGTATTTTTAAGTATTCCAACACATATGCATATCATGATTGATTCCAAACAGACAAAGATAATGTTTATTATGTTTGGTATTTTGGATGCATAGAACACTACTGGGCCAATGCACAGCAACAATTATTCCAGTTGAATCAAGCGTATAGGAATACTGGAACAGTACACCAGTCCAATCAAACACAGTTATCGAGATAAATAAATGGCATAAAATATAACTTTTAGTCCAGTTAAAATTAGCACAAAAACTAAAAGTTAGTTAACATATGTCAGAAAACTCTGACCTTTCACTTGTGCTTTACATTAAGAAGTAAAAAGTTGGCTCAGTCTTAGCAGTCAATAGAGGGTGAGAGCGAACCCTCCCACCCTCTTCGAACCCTCCCACCCTCTTCAAACCTGGTAAGACCCAACCAACTTTTTATTACTTAGAGCGCTGAGGCATGTCACAGTTTTTTAAGATAATTCTTGCTTTTAGATTTTGTGCGTGATTTTAATTGACTCTAAAGTTATATTTAGCCATTTTGGATGCATCATGATCTCAAACCTTGCATAAGAATGACATGTTGTCATAAATCAGCTGTGCCAATTGCCCACAAGCAAGTGTGTTTCTGTCAAACTCACTGCAAGTGTGTCACATTAACTGGCCCAAACGTATAAACATTGAGGTGAACTGACATGCTCAGTGTTCAGTTCACTGTTGGATAATTTGGAACATCAAGCGCGTGCTACAGAACAAACTTGCGTATGAGCAATGGGCCAGGGCCTGTAATGTCAAACATGGTATCCTGCACTGAGAGCTTTCAATTGGTTTACACCTATAAAAAGATATATTCCTAAATCATGATAAGTATATTAACATGTCATGGACATTTACCAAACGGATTACGGACTGCAATCAAAAATGCAATTACATTGTTAGGGTTCAGTCTTCATAGTGAGTAGTCAGTAAAGCCAAAGTTCATATGTTGAAAAAAAAATAAAAATCATTGGATATATTACATGACAGTGGGAGTTCTCTGAACTACTTGGTAAAAGGCCCCCTTATGAGTATGTCTGGCAATTAAAAATAATTGGGAAGCAGGTTTGCCACAACTCTTCCAGAATGCAGTTGATGATATAATGATGTTTCATTAAGCATGCTGAAAGCTGTGAGCTCCGTATGGCAGTGGCAATTAGGAAGGATCATAAGAAAAAAAAAAGAAAATGAAAAACATAAAAAAATGCCCAGTCTAAGATTAGCATTGGATTATGGCCACTTCATTAGCTAATTGTTCTTATTAGATACAAGCAAGAGTCTGTTAGGGGCTTTACACAGCTAATTAACACACATTTACACAATTAGTAACTTGCTCATTTTTGTATCCATTCTTGGAATCAGCCTGTTCTTGCATGCTCTGGGCCATTGATTAATTAAATTTTTTCTGCTAATACTGGCTTCACCTTCAAGATAATAAAAAAAAGAGAATAACTGTCCTTGGGCAACCAATACTTAACTATGCAGCATTAAACAGGCATGCAAACACTTCCATTAGAGCTCATAAAAATATTTTGCCTTTTAATTTTATTTCACAAATGTTCTTGAATACCGTCTTTGGTATATATTTAGTTGCTTTCTAATACATCTCTGGAGTTTTAAGTAGGCACAGAGCTTTAACTGATAAATGAAAGGTCTGTTTTGCATTTATTGGACATATGCATCCTCGCCCAAAACTGACACTTTATATAGGGTTGTAAATCAATGCCAAATCATACCTTTATGAAAGGCTTGCTCTTTATTGAACTGCCAATATATGTGCATATTTGAAACAATTAGAGCATTTCCATTAACTTAAAAAGCGGCTTTCAGTATTGGCACTTTTAACATGGAATCACTAGCTTTATGTAAAGAATGCATTACATCTATTATTTGCTTTTCCATATCAAGGTTTTATATTGTTCTGAATACCCACATAACCAGCAGGTCATGGAGTGGAACACATTCCATATATGTTCTTTAATAATTGATGCAGTGGTGTGCTATTTTTACTACATTGTGAGCTAAATATCACACCACAGTCTGTGCTTCAATGCTTCTAGGAATGTACAGGTTCTGTGCACAGGATTCAAGAAGAGAATGAGGAAAGATGTGCACATGGGAAAATAACTACTTAATTCATAAATGCTATACAGGTCCAAAATATAGTAATGGATGTGTTCTGAAAGTATTTGCATCCAGTCAGCGGCAGTTCTGTGGGCGGAAATGCCTTGTTGATGCCTGAGGTGAGAGGAGAATGGGCAGACTGGTTCGAGCTGATAGAAAGGCAACAGTGACTCAAATCGCCACCTGTTACAACCAAGGTAGGCAGAAGAGCATCTCTGAACGCACAGTACGTCGAACTTTGAGGCAGATGGGCTACAGCAGCAGAAGACCACACCGGGTGCCACTCCTTTCAGCTAAGAACAGGAAACTGAGGCTACAATTTGCACAAGCTCATCGAAATTGGACAGTAGAAGATTGGAAAAATGTTGCCTGGTCTGATGAGTCTCGATTTCTGCTGCGACATTTGGATGGTAGGGTCAGAATTTGGCGTCAACAACATGAAAGCATGGATCCATCCTGCCTTGTATCAACGGTTCAGGCTGGTGGTGGTGGTGTCATGGTGTGGGGAATATTTTCTTGGCACTCTTTGGGCCCCTTGGTACCAATTGAGCATCGTTGCAATGCCACAGCCTACCTGAGTATTGTTGCTGACCATGTCCATCCCTTTATGACCACAATGTACCCAACATCTGATGGCTACTTTCAGCAGGATAATGCGCCATGTCATAAAGCTGGAATCATCTCAGACTGGTTTCTTGAACATGACAATGAGTTCACTGTACTCAAATGGCCTCCACAGTCACCAGATCTCAATCCAATAGAGCATCTTTGGGATGTGGTGGAACGGGAGATTCGCATCATGGATGTGCAGCCGACAAATCTGCGGCAACTGTGTGATGCCATCATGTCAATATGGACCAAAAATCTCTGAGGAATGCTTCCAGCACCTTGTTGAATCTATGCCACGAAGAATTGAGGCAGTTCTGAAGGCAAAAGGGGGTCCAACCCGTTACTAGCATGGTGTACCTAATAAAGTGGCCGGTGAGTGTATATGATCAAGTTTTAGTCTAAAATTATAGTCCTTAAAGTATGATAATAGTTTTCAACCATTGCCTGGATCATAGAATTACAAATTCATGCCAATGTAGACAATTTCAAAGTGAAGGCAACACAGCAAATTTGCACTTATTAGATTTGAAGATGCATATCTAAACTTAGAATAAATTTTCACCAGCATTTATCATGTGAAAAGCCTGATGCTTGCAGAAGAATCTTTGGTATTTTTAAGTATTCCAACAGATATGCATATCATGATTGTATTCCAAACAGACAAAAAGATAATGTTATTATGTTTGGTATTTTGGATGCATAGAACACTACTGGGCCAATGCACAGCAACAATTATTCCAGTTGGAATCAAGCGTATTGGAATACTGGAACAGTACACCAGTCCAATCAAACACAGTTATCGAGATAAACAAATGGTATAAAATATAACTTTTAGTCCAGTTAAAATTATGCACAAAAACTAAAAGTTAGTATACATATGTCAGAAAACTCTGACCTTTCACTTTGTGCTTTACATTAAGAAGTAAAAAGTTGGCTCAGTCTTAGCAGTCAATAGAGGGTGGGAGCGAACCCTCCCACCCTCTTCCAACCTGGTAAGACCCAACCAACTTTTTATTACTTAGAGCGCTGAGGCATGTCCAAGTTTTTTAAGATATATATTCTGCTTTTAGATTTTGTGCGTGATTTTAATTGCACTTCTAAAAGTTATATTTTAGCCATTTTGGATGCATACATGATCTCAAACATTGCATAAGAAATAGACATGTTGTCATAAATCAGCTGTGCCAATTGCCCACAAGCAAGTGTGTTCTGTCAAACTCACTGCAAGTGTGTGTCACATTAACTGGCCCAAACGTAGAACAGTTGAGGTGAACTGACATGCTCAGTGTTCAGTTCAGCTGTTGGATAATTTGGAACATACAGCGCGTGTCTACAGAACAAACTTGCGTATGAGCAATGGGCCAGGGCCTGTAATGTCAAGACATGGTTTCCTGCACTGAGAGCTTTCAATTGGTTGTACACCTATAAAAAGATATATTCCTAAATCATTGATAAGTATATTAAACATGTCATGGACATTTACCAAACGGATTACGGACTGCAATCAAAAATGCAATTACATTGTTTAGGGTGCAGTCTTCATAGTGAGTAGCAGTAAAGCCAAAGTTCATATGTTGAAAAAAAAAATAAAAATCATTGGATATATTACATGACAGTGGAGTTCTCTGAACTACTTGGTAAAAGGCCCACTTATGAGTATGTCTGGCAATTAAAAATAATTGGGAAGCAGGTTTGCCACTAACTCTTCCAAGAATGCCAGTTATGATATAATGATGTTTCATTAAGCATGCTGAAAGCTGTGAGCTCCGTATGGCAGTGGCAATTAGGAAGGATCATAAAGAAAAAAAAAAAGAAAATGAAAAACATAAAAAAATGCCCAGTCTAAGATTAGCATTGGATTTAATGGCCACTTCATTAGCTAATTGATTTCTTATTAGATACAAGCAAGAGTCTGGTTAGGGGCTTTACACAGCTAATTAACAGCATTTACACAATTAGTAACTTGCTCATTTTGTATCCATTCTTGGAATCAGCCATGTCTTGCATGCTCTGGGCCATTTGATTAATTAAATTTTTTCTGCTAATACTGGCTTCACCTTCAAGATAAATAAAAAAAAGGAGAAATAACTGTCCTTGGGGCAACCAAATACTTAACTGCAGCATTAAACAGGCATGCAAACAGTTCCATTAGAGCTCATAAAAATATTTTGCCTTTTTAACTTTATTTGCACAAATGTTTCTTGTATACCGTCTTTGGTATATATTTAGTTGCTTTCTAATACATTCTCTGGAGTTTTAAGTAGGCACAGAGCTTTACTGATAAATGAAAGGTCTGTTTTGCATTTATTGGACATATGCATCCTCGCCCAAAAGCTGACACTTTCATTATAGGGTTGTAAATCAATGCAAGATCATACCTTTATGAAAGGCTTGCTCTTTATTGAACCTGCCAATATATGTGCATATTTGAAACAATTTAGAAGCATTTCCATCTAAACTTAAAAAGCGGCTTTCAGTATTTGCACTTTTAACATGGAATCACTAGCTTTATGTAAAGAATGCATTACATCTATTATTTGCTTTTCCATATCAAAGGTTTTATATTGTTCTGAATAACCAGATAACCAGCAGGTCATGGAGTGGAACACATTCCATATATGTTCTTTAATAATTGATGCAGTGGTGCGCTATTTTTACTACATTGTGAGCTAAATATCACACCACAGTCTGTGCTTCAATGCTTCTAGGAGGATGTACAGGTGTCTGTGCACAGGATTCAAGAAGAGAATGAGGAAAGATTGTGCACATGGGAATATATAACTACTTAATTCATAAATGCTATACAGGTCCAAAATATAGTAATGGATGTGTTCAAGTATTTGCCAGTACAGTTATCAAATAGATTTTTTAGTTGTTTAACAGATCTAGCGCCATGCTACACCAAAAATAATAAATGCCCCTCAGGGACTTTACCTTACAAATTTACTGTATTGTCATAACAGCTATTGGAAAAGCACACATCTGTTCTATCTCATTGTAGTTCAATGCAGTGTAGAATATAAATTCGAGGAAATCAATAGTTTGAAAAGACAAAAAAAAAATAGAAATAGTCACCTTCGATCCTCTTGATGTTGATCCCAGCACTGTCCTCTGCAAGTCTTAACGCCAGGATCAACTAGAAAATAAACTTATAATTAGCAGCATGGAGCAAGGGGACAAGATGTCCGACTCTCTGGGCTGCTAATTATGCATACCCCGGCACCTCCCTCTCCCATGCTGGGGAATGAATTCACACGTCTGCTTGATATCATCTCCTTCTCCCATGGTCTTCCAGTGTAGTCATAATTTTCCTTTATGAAAATGTTAATTAAATTACTTTCATGTTCCTTTTTGTGTAATGATAATAAGATTCAGTAGTTTAACTGTGTTAAGAAATAAAGCACCTCCCTTAGGACCTGTTTAATGGTAGTTTGGAGTAGCCCTCTTAAAGTACAATTCTAGATTTTTGACCCATGTGTTCTATTCCCCTGTCACTGTGAGCAATATTGTGCACTTCACCTTTGTGGTTTATTTTGGTTGAAATGTTTAGCATTTATTTATTTTTTTAAAATTTGTTGAAAATTTGGAAAAAAATTGCAATTTTCTGATTTCTAAATGCTATGCTCTTAATACATTTGGTTTAACCTCCCTAATAGGTAACTAACATTAACCATATGTCTGCTTTATGATGATTCTTAATGTTATTTTATTTTATTAGGATCTTAGGAGGCTTACAATTGGAACAGCCATTTTCAAGATTTTCAAGGAAATTTTAGACTCAATTATTTTAGAAGCCTATTCATATTTATAGGAGTTTTCTAAGTTCTATTTATTAGAACCTCCCCACAAAGCATCACATTTTTAAATTTCACCCCTCAAACTATTCAAAACAGCCTTTTTTTAAGCGGGCCAAAGCAGGTTAAGAGGTTCTAAACATAATGACTCAATTTTTAGTGTTTAGCAATAATATGTATATGTTCATGCATGATAAACAGAGAAAAAACATCTCGTATTTTGTTGACCAGTTACGCATGAGTATGGCAAAACCCCACATATGGATGTAAACCACTTTATGGGTGCATAACAGAGCAAAGGAGGAAAGTAGCAGATTTTGGAGGGCAGATTTTGATGAGCATTGTTTTAGATGACATTTTGCATTTGAAAATTTCCTGAGGTACCAGAACTGGTACACCTCACAAAATACCCTATTTTAAAAACACCACCACTCAACTTATTTACTCAAATTACATCTGTATCAGTGACTTCCTCAATCCGCTCTAGTAGGTAGTTCAGTTTTTCTGCTCTAGTAGGTAGTTCAGTTTTTCTGTTATCCACTTGTCCGGCAGTATGAAATGGGCTCCAATGATCTGTGCCAATTCCTCTTTCTCTGTACTCTGCCTATCAAAGCAAGGGTTAACTCTGTGTGTCTGTGATTGCTCGCTCCATTCCCATGGGGCAGGGCTTATCCTCTTTATAAGTATTCATCACTCACTCCATGTTTTTCTGATTCTCCTCTGGTACCTGAACTCTGGCTTGAAACTCTTACTACCCTTTGCATCTCGATTTTGTCATAGTTTGCTCTAGCAGTTGGTCCACTCCACCTTATAGTGTTTTTACTGTGTGTGCACAGAGACCTAAGGAATAATGTCATCTTGTTGTCCCAGGTCATTAGGAATCGCTTAGCTTAGCTTGGGGCTCACTGTCCGGATTGTCTTCCTGAGTCCCAGTCCCCCTTACAGATATATTGAACATTTTAACACCACAGATGTTTTATAGAAAGTATTAACATTGGCCCATATGAGTGAATGTCAGAGAAGGGTGTGCAGATCCTAAACTCACCCCCAAACCCTGTCACCTAGTCTTGCAAAGTTTATTGGTTAGGGACATCTGTTTGACAATCCCTACACTGACTAAGTGCACAGGAAAGATGACCAAATACAGAGGGCCAGATAACAGTCAGACTAGCATGTAATAGCACCTGATCACAGGAAACATGTATGAGGAGACTGGTAGCAAAGAGTAATGGAACTGTGCAGATATTGTCAGCACCTGTCCAGCAAATGCGCAACCACAACCAGGCTTGGAGCTAGCTGTCAGACTAGTTAAGTGGTGGCGAACTCATTCTGCGACGTCCCTGCGGGCTAAGGCCCTGCCTAAAGCAGATGAACCGCCCTGATAAGGACGAACCCACTATCAGGAACCTAACTGACGCTCCCTGAGCGACCCTACAACATGACAGGAAAGGCTTACTTCGTCTGGCAGCTGCTGAATGGTGGAGCAGACAGGTAACCGGAATACAGGAATAGACCAGTATTCACACTGGTGTACAGAATACTAACACAGGTCTGAGACAGGGAAAGCAGGATAAGACTAGGAGGTAAACGACACTGAGGGACAAACAACAGATACAGGACTTCAGGCCGGTTATACACAGGTCAGGTCAAGATCAAGCAGGTTATATACAGGCAAGCAGAGACAAACAAACCGGGTCAAAACCAAGATGGCTGCAAAGGTACAGAATCAGATACAAAACACAGAATACTAAACAAGATAACAAGAGCACTACATACACAGGTAATACTTGAAATAATCTTCAAAAGAAACGTTTTGGTTCCTGAAACAGAGTTTGTGTATCCAGAGGAGCTATTGACTAGGCACACTCCCAAAAGTCAGAACAAGCAAGAAAGTGTCAGTGCTCTACTCCACAATAGGCTCCTATTCACATTCGGCCATAAGGAACAAGCAAGAAAGTGTCAGTGCTCTACTCCACAATAGGCTCCTATTTACATTCGGTCATAAGGAACAGGCAAGAAAGTGTCAGTGCTTTACTCCACAATAGGCTCCTATTCACATTCAGTTATGAAGAATCTCACCACCCCTTTTCTTCAGGTTAGGAATAAAGGTCTCCTGGGTTCAGCGCCCTTCTCCCCGCCTCCACTTACTGGACCGAAGCGTGCACCCCATCTCACTCTCGTGCCCGAGGTTCACTATCATCCCTGTATGGGAGATTGCGGACAAATTGTGCAGAACGCCAGGATACAAACAATTTATTGTATATACAGGCGGTCCCCCACTTAAGAACACCCAACTTACATACGCCCCCTAGTTACAAACGGACCTTTGATAATTGGTAAAATATATAGTTCCGACTTACATACAAATTCAACTTAAGAACAAACCTATAGAACGTATCTTGTACCTAGCCTGGGAACTGCCTGTACTCACAAAAAGCACATTTAAAAAGCGCGCATATCAAATCCTTAAAATCAAAGACGCCAAACACCTTGCCCGACCCAGGTTTCACCTCTTCAGGCTTCTTCAGCCTGGAGAGTAGAGCACTGACACTTTCTTGCTTGTTCCTTATAACAGAATGTGAATAGGAGCCTATTGTGGAGTAGAGCACTGACACTTTCTT
>CM033642.1:83565205-83699795 GCA_019512145.1 Engystomops pustulosus | reverse complement strand
TGTGAATAGGAGCCTATTGTGGAGTAGAGCACTGACACTTTCTTGCTAATACTTGAAATAACCAGCAAGGTATGATGGGAATAGGTAGGTATATATGGCCGTTCCCAGACACGCCTCAGCAGCACACTGGGGAAACTGTCAATCAGGCTAGTAACCCTTGCTGGGCAGGACTGATATGCAAGGAGCAGGGTGTGGCTCAGTTAATCCAAACACAAACACTAAGCCACAGTACACACACAAAGAAATGCCTCTATTCTACCAACTGCGGATAGAGCGATGTTTAGGCATGGACGTTACAGATATAAAAAAGAGTTGCTGGATGCCGCCTCCAGCACCTGAGTGGATCGAACAGATGTCTATCACTCTAGTAATCCTTGTATAATTATACTGCTGCACTTCAACAGTTGCAGGTGCTCACCGCTAGGAATCCCAACCCTTCCAATGTCAAACCACAGCTCTTCATCTATTTACTTCAATGGCTGTTTGACAAAGGCTGTCAAATGGTCACATTATGTTTGCCGCACCACTTTGATTTTTGGAAAGGGATAAACGGACATGTTTAGTAAGGCTTTCACTGTATAGGTTGTTATAGATGATACCTTTTATGTGTTGATTTCCCTTTTTTATTATATATGGGAGTTTAAGAATATTTGTGGCATTTGTGGGGATTTTTATTATTATATTATATTTTATTATTTATAATATCTTTTATATATTTTTTAAAACTTTTTTTTACACCTTTTTACTGTCCTGATGCATGGCAGTGTATTAGAGTAGTCGGCCTCTTCAGATGCATAGATCCTGTCAGCCAGCTACTGATTCCAGCCCTGGAACCCTTCATTGGACCCTGAGGTTGCCATGGAGACAAATGGCACCCTCCAAACTCGGGGAGGGAGGGAGGTAGGTGAGGAAGCCCTATATATAGCAATTTCTCAATTCATCTTTCTCTGTTCCTGCATCACAATTATTCTTGTCATTCCCAATAGTCTTCCCAAGACAGTTTGGTGTATGGTAACCAACTTATATTTTGAAAACTGCAAGTTAAAAAGCATTCATAAAATACATAAAATGGCACACCATTGGTGAGCTTAACTCAAACTGGCAACAAAAAAAGGAATTCTTTTGACCCCAAACTTATTGCTATTTTCGCTTCCCAGCATAATAACCATTTGTTCCATTTTGCTGTTAACAGTGCATTATTCAGCTTCTACATATGTGTGCCTTCTTTAAGGCTTGAGTTGGCATTGACACTTCTAGCTGATTATGTTTAAATACTATTAATAATAGGATGTTTTGTTTTATCTGTTAATTTGTTTAGTGCAAATGTTTTTACAAACAGTATAGGGTCTTACAGAAGTAAAGTGTAAACAAGCATTAACATTGTCCAATTTTGTGCTTCATCTAACCAAAATGTAACTTTACTGGGACATACAATTTATAACTCATATGTGGCATATTTTAAACTCAATTACATATAGGGAGCCAGATATCTTTTTTGGAATAAAATCAACTGAAGTTGCGGTTTCACAAGTTTGCAATAGCCCCTCTCTATTTTATTGACTTGTGATTCTGAAATGTAAGCTACGACTGCGAAAGGGGAGTATGTAGATTTACACCACAGTAATACATTGGAGTTTTACGTTATCATTTTATTTAATGCTTAAGGATACCAACCTTACATTTGCAAAGAAAGAATATTTAAGTCAAAACCTCATAACCCCCAAGTTACTATTTTCCAGCACATTTTTATACACTGTGCCACTTACTGGTTTTGGAAGACAAATTTGCCAGGATTTTTGCTGAAATTTTTATTTCAGTTTGGACACATTGGGGCTCATTTACTAAGGGTCCAAAGACCGAACTATCGTCGGGTATTCGCCGCATTTAGCGGGGAATTTGGCTCACGCTATCAGATTTTGGCTCATCGGTGCCGGCTTTCATGCGACACAAATCGGGGGGTGGGCTGTTGGACAATCCGAATGATTCGGACTAAGCGCAGGATTTAACATTTAAATTGTGTCACAAGACATGCACTTACATACACCGGGAAGAAGATGGTGAACTCCGGCGGACCAGAGCGGAGAGTGACACATGCAGGATATCGGGCAAGTGAATCGTGGCAACGAACCTTGGGGAATGCACAGGGACGGGTAAGTAAATGTGCCCCTTTCAAATCTTATTTCATGGCAGATAAAAAATATTATTGACAGATGACCTTCACCTTCATAAATTGTGGGTCTTTTCACAGATGCTATATATTTTTTATTCTGAAATGAGCATCATAGCATCAGTGTTAACTTTACTTTTGCTGATTTGATATAAAACTGATATAACTAATACAGGCAGTCCACAATTTAAAGACACCCGACTTACAGACAGACGACCCTAGTTGCAGTATCAGTATCACCGTAACCTCTGGTGAAGCTCTCTGCTGCAATGATCAACTGTCAACCCTTGTCAACCCAAAATTTTTAAAAACGAATTGTCGTTAAGACCAAAATAACATTTGGCTGGAGTTATACTTACAAAATCTGACTTACATACAAATTCCACTTAGGAATAAACCAACAGAACGTATCTTGTACATAACCCAAGGACTGCCTGTACATGTGAACAGACCCCTGAACCGTGAAAATCTGACATTATTAAGATTAAGTAAATTTTCAAAATTGTAAACACGCCTAGAATTTGACCTTGAAAACGTGAAGCCAGTTCTCCACTTACCCTATTTTAAGTGCACTGACACACTATTGTGACGATTCGTGGTTGTACTTCTTCTCTACATACTCATTATCATAATGAAAGAACATGTTAGGGTATATTCTGACAGAAGGGTTTTAAACATTTTTCTAACACAACAGACTAAATTTTGTGTATCAGCACTCATTTCTATAGGTGACACAGTCTCTGTTTACAATGCTAAAGTTTAGACACATGTGGAACTTTAAATCTTTAGCAATTTACAAGAATAAGGACATTTTCTCATTCTTATAATATTTTGAATCTCTTGAAATAATTCTCTTTTACAGAAATATAAATTTGTATTTTTTATTTTAAGCATCATACTGCAATTTAAACTATTTTCACACACATAAATATGTTTTTTTTTATTTTTTTATATTCAAGCTAATCTGTCACTTTGAAGTGTCAATGATACTTTGAAAATATATGTTTTATACAAAGTGTTTTTACTGCAGAGCATTAAAAGGTTTTGTATTTAGAGTCATGGTCAAAAGATTTACTGCCAATTAAAAGCACATGCTTTGAAAAGCTGTATCTGTATAGCCATACCTCTGTCATAAAGTTTCCCAATAATGCCTGAGGAAGAAAGTGACACCTCATTTACAAGACATTGAAATTGGGAAAGATAAATTCAAAAAAATACAGCATTTACCCCTAACAATTCTCCAACATTGTATGCCACATTTTGCAAGTGTTTCAGACACCTAGGAGGCTTTCATCATGTTTACTTTTTCCCTCGTTTTACCCTATATGGGGATTTCAAGTACACCCAGAAAACCCCTTTAAAAAAGGAAGAGATCTCTCCTATTATGGTGAGGCACAGCACAGATACAAAATATCAAGTGTTAGCCAGTGCTAACCACACCTGTAAAATTACCTTTTATTTAAAATCAATTTTAAAAGGTCACATCCTTAAAAATCCTGCCAAGCACATTCACTAGTATGTTTTCTAGATTCTGAATTTGACTGTCTAATATGTCTAATGATAGTAATTTAATTTAGTATACCACTGGCAGATTTTATTGTCTGGTGGGGATGAGAGGACCTCTTAAGGTTTAGGTTTGGATGAACCAGAACCCAAACACTCACCCCCACTGGTAACACCAATGATTGCTGCTGGTGATGTGTAGTAGGGTGTCATTAGCAAATTCTAGCCACTTGTGCTCAGTCCAACCTATAACAATGCCCTTTATGTCTGGTATATCTCAGATGGAGATGAGGAGATGCTTTATCCAGTAACTATGACATCACTTTTGAACCAAAATGTAATCTTTATGACTGCATGGGTGATGGAGCTGTGGATTTGTCGATGAAGGAGACACTTTTTCACATTTTTAATGACTTAATCTGTTTAATTGTCAAGAGTGGTTGTAAGGTCAAGTTGAGGTCTCCACCCATGGACATGGTAACTCAAACAACAGGTAGAGGTAGAGCTTTCTACTCTAGAAATAGAACGTTGCTGTGTTTGAAAATGTACAATAAACATGGTGAAATTATGCAATTCTTAAAACTTGTTGTGTGAGGATTTATAGATCACCATAGGCTCTACTGAGTGTTGGTCAAGAATGTGCTATCAGCCACAACCTTATAAACAACTTTTGGAAATAAGACATTCAGAATGTTTTCCATGGTGTTTTTCAACAGATTCTGTCAAAGGGATAATGAGGGCATGTAGAACATGCTGCACTAGTTCTACCACTATGGTCACTGTTTGGTGGCTTTGCCCCCAAACATGTTCTGGGATTGGACCTTTCTAATCCAGACTTAATTATTAAAAGTTTTTATATCTCATAAAAGAGATTGATGCTTCTTTTTTCCATTTATCACTGTTTTCTTCTTTTCTTTCTTTAGTAGAAATACTGCTTCCTTATAATTCAGTGGTAAGAGTAGAGAAGTGGAAAGAGACACAAATGTTGTTATTTATCTTTGCTATACTGTGTAAGTGCTTAAGTGGGTCGGCCACTTTACTTGACCCCTGTGATTTGCTTTGTGTCTGTAAGTGTGGGGGGCAGGATGATAGGTAATTTACTAATAGACATCTATTAATAGTTCTGCACTGCTTTCTTGATATATAGTGAAGCCTCCTGTCTTTTACCTCATCAGCCAGACATTCCTGTCCATAAAAAGGCCCCAGATGGAGGGTCATGTGATCTGTCCATTAACAATCGCCAGTTAGAGATCACATGACCCTCCATCTGCAGCCTTTATAAGGACAGGTATGTCTGGCTGATGAGGTAAAAGACAGGAGGCTTCACTTTACATATCAAGAAAGTGGTGCAGATCTATTAATAGATGTATACTGTACTGGTAAATTATCTAATATCCTGCCCCCTATACTTACACACACGTTACAAAAACATAAGGTAAGTGACCAACCCCTTTAAGCTCTATTATGCTTAGTAGCATGCCCCTGTTCCAAAGAAGGGGGGGCCGGAATAAACCGTTTAATTAGTCAGCTAAAACCTCCTCCTCTCCATAGACTACCTAATGCCTATCCAGCATAATATGTGTATGGGCATTGAGGCTGGTTCTATAGTGCCAGTAGTGCATTACACTCTGTTTTGATGATATTCCATTATGATAAAGATCTTTGCAGTAATGAATACACCACATTACTATACAGTGGAAAAATGACTGCATTACAAAGCTGCCATTAGGGAGATATAGACATCACTTACTGTATAAATCAGTCGTAGCTTCAACCTTCCACCTCTGATCTGTCCTGGTCTTCATCTTGGTGGCTCCTCACAGATGACAACAAGATGTCTTCATCTCCAGGCAGCACATCCCGAAACTGTGTCCCTAAAAACACCGCAGTCACTTACAGTATAATGTCATATAGATAAAATCTCCTAATTTATATACGGTACCCACTAATTTACATACAGCAAACACATCCTCTTATTAATTTAAATTTACTCCCATTCATTAATTAATGACGGGGGGCAGGGTTACATTTAAATTAATGGGGTATTGCTTTGCTAAATATTAAAGTAGCAGAGCAGCCCCCACCAATCTATATGTAGTCAGCAATGCCCCAGTAATTAATATATAGCACAGCGGCTACTTTCACTCGTTACTTTAGTTAATACACTGTTCAGCAGCTCTCCCTCTTATATACAGGAGCCATTATTCCCCTCCAACCCCCATTATTATATACAAGAGCCATTATACCCCCACATTACCCCCAACCCATTATATACAGCGGCCTTTATCCTCCCACTCACATCCTTATATACAGGAGCCCCCCCATATTATATACAGTAAACATTATTCCCACATCCCTTTATTATACACAGGAGACATTATCCCCCCTTCCGTTTATTATATATGGGAGACATTATTCCCCCAATCTCCTTATTATATATAGGAGACATTATTTCCTCCATCCCCTTATTATATATAGGATACATTATTCCCCCCATCCCCTTGTTATATATTGGATACATTATTTCCTCCATCCCCTTGTTATATATTGGAGATATTACTCCCCCCCATCCCCTTTTTACATATAGGAGACATTATCCCCCATCCCCTTGTTATATGTAGGAGACATTATCCCCCTCCCCTTATTATATATATGAGCAGAGCTGGATCACAAGGGGGGCTTCCGGGGCGCGAGCCCTGGGGCCCCCACCACTTTGACCTTAAAGGGGCCCCCACCAAATGTGGGCGATTCGGGCGGTACTTCGCCGACAGTGTACTTGGCTCTGGGCTTCCCAGGCCGAATTGTGGCGATGTTCCTGCCTTTCATCTATGGCAGAGCGAGGGAACAATAAGTTCCTGCTCTGCCAAAGACGACCGCATATAAACAATGATGGAGGCGCCCGGCCGCTAGCGGCGCAGTGTGTGATGTCTCTGTGTGTGACGTCACGGGACCGCAACGGACCCATCTTTGTTTGCAGGGAGGCTGAGGACAGCCCGCATCGGGGGAACGCTGGAACGTGAGTGTTATTTTATTACTTTACCTAGGACTGTATATATTTATTTTTGGGGGATTGTATATATCTACTATGGGGGGGTGTATATAGTTGTTATAGGGGGATTGTATGTAGTTATTTATTATAGTGGGACTGTAAATAGTTAAGAGGGGTGTATAGTTATAGGGGGACTGTATATAGTTATAGGGGACTGTATATAGTTATTAGAAGGGGTGTATATAGTTATCATAGTGGGACTGTATGTAGTTATTATAGGGGAAATGTATATATAGTTATTATAGGGGGTGTATATAGTTATTATGGTTGTCTGTATATAGTTATTATAGGAGGGTGTATATAGTTATTATAGGGAGGCTCTATATAGTTATTATAGGGAAGGTGTATATAGTTATTATAGGGAAGGTGTATATAGTTATTATAGGGAGGCTTTATATAGTTATTATAGGGAAGGTGTATATAGTTATTATAGGGAAGGTGTATATAGTTATTATAGGGGGTGTATATAGTTATTATAGGGAAGGTGTATATAGTTATAATAGGGAAGGTGTATATAGTTATTATAGGGGTTGTATATAGTTATTATAGGGGGGTGTATATAGTTATTATAGGGAAGGTGTATATAGTTATTAAAGGGAGGGTGTATATAGTCTTCCCCCCCCCCCATTCCCTTATCATAAATGGGAGACATTATCCCCCACACACACACACACACACACAAACTCTAATTATATATAGGAGACATTATCCCCCCCCCCCCACACACACACACACACACACAAACTCTAATTATCCTCCCCTTTCCCTTATTAAAAACAGGAGACATTATCCCCCATCCCCTTATTGTATATAGGAGACATTACCCCCCATCCCTTACTATATATGGGAGACTTTATTCCACCCATCCTTTTTTTTATATATGGGAGACATTATTCCCCCCATCTGCTTATTATATATAGGATACATTATTCCGCCCATCCCCTTATTATATATAGGAGATATTATCCACCCATACCCTTATTATATATGGGAGACATTATCCCCCCCATCTCCTTATTATATATAGGAGACATTCCTCTCCCCCCATTCCCTTATTATATGCCAGGAGCAGGAAAAAATTAAAAATATATATACTCACCTCACCTTCTCCTTGATGCCGGCTTTGGTTTTCAGTGCAGGGAGGCACGTGCCGGCCGTCCCCCGCTCTCTTGCTGCAAAGAGGGACAGAGCAGGAAGTGTCAGTGTGAATCACTTCTTGCTCTGTCTCAGCTCTGTCTCATCTCTGTCTCGAGACTGCTGAGAGCAGTAATAGCAGAGAACCCGGGGGCTGCACAGACTTTAATCTTTGACAGATTATCGCCGACTCCGCCCCCCCCCCCCCCCCCTGCAGGTATCAATAGCGCCTTCCCCCACAGGTATCCCCGGGCCTGGACGAGGGTGTGACTGCTCCGGCTCAGGCCCTTCTCTTAACGGGGCCAGGTCGAGGTCGCTCCTCCTGTGATCATGATCATTACATCATTATAGGGTGATATATCAGGCAGTCTGTGGGGGGTTTTCAACTATTGTATTAAAAAGTCACATAAAAGTCACAAATTCTCCTGCAACCTCTTCTTAAGTTTTTCCTATGCTTGATTGAGTTTATTTATAACTTTTTAATCACAATTTGTGCCAAAGTTGCCACTTTTTCATATGTCCACATCTGGATTTTAAAGATATATCAGATGCAACACTGAAAAATTCTTGCTCCACTAACTTTGCTAGACGAGTGAAAAAGTTTGTAAATTTTGATGCAAATATGCAGAAAAAAACCTCAAAAAAGATAAATGACCCCCAATAGGGTTACAGAGATGCTAAATGATCTCTAATCTAAAAAAAAAATACAGAAGCACAAATTTGGTCCATTAATTGTCAGTTTTAAATGGCAGGCAGTACAAGATAAATTCTGTAGGTTTGTTCTTAAGTTGAATTTGTATGTAAGTCTGAACTGTTTATTTTATAATTGTAACCCCAGGCCACATTTTTTCTGTGACAATTGGATTTTAAAAATATTGGATTGTCATAAGAACCAGGATTAACAATAAAGCTTAATTGCAGACACCTTTGATAACTGTTACAGCTGATGATGGTAGCCTAGGGCTATAGTACAGCAAATCATCCAGAGGGCCAACTAGGGGTCGTTTGTAAGTCGGATGTTCTCAAGTTGGGGACCGCCTGTAGTAATTACTAAATTACTGGCCCTATGGAAACTCCTTAACCTCCCATTAAACCGTGAAGCATTTTAGAGATGCACACAGTAACCAAACCTCACAAATTTATGCACAAAAGGCTTTCACCAAATGTCAGAATAAAATTCCGCCCATTGTATATACAGTAGGAGGCAGTAAGACATGAACCATGTGTTAATGGATGTAGAATTATACATATTTTCCTAAAGACTAGCAGTCAACACTTGACCACAGTGTTTTTGCAAACATTGTCAAAAAGAATAGATGATGGCTATATTTTCAAGAAATGTGCATACAATTCAAGTTCCAATAGAAAACCTCCACCCATAAATCAGTGGTGGTTAGTATGAGATAAAAGCCGAGCTCTTTTCTACTGACACAAATAAGAATTGTTATTTATGCCTGTAAAAAATGCCAGGGGCTATCCTTAATAGGGTGCTTAGTATAAACACCATTTTAATTAAATTCTACAACATCATTCGCATAACTTTCCATTGTAAACTGACTGACCTTTATTTACACAATACAGGACAACCCCTCCAAATACCATTAATAATTTATTCGAGTGTATGAATAATACAAAATTACTAACCCTAGAAAATACCTCTAGGAAGAAGAGGTCAGGACACATTGAAAAATACCTTTTTTGTTAAACTAAAGAAGAAACCATGTCTTGACTTTAGTAGGATCAAGGAGTTTGCAGTGCTTCTAAAACCACAAGAAATATTTCTTGGCTGCTTCTATAACTCCTATAGACTTCAGTAGAGATGTCCATACAAATCCACAATAGATTCACAAAAGGTAGAGTCATGTGTCATCTTACTGGTGTCAACACTTTAGAGGATCATCATCTATTGATTACTCAAACGCCTTCAACCACAGTAAGTACTCCCATTATTGAGAAACAGAGACTGAATGGAAGGATATATTTCTACGCAAATAGTAATTCCTCTCATTCTTTGGCAATATAAGCACTGCTATAAAAGCAACAAAAGTATCCCCAACATGCTTCAACACATCCATAACAATATTAGGGTAAATGGCATAGATATGGCCATTTCATGACACGGGAGGCTATGGTGCTGTCTATATATACATGTAAAGTTGTTATTTACAGTATATGGCACTGGGCTTTTATGTATATTCTTAAGAAATGTTAACAGCAGTATAATCCACAAGAGCAATACATGTATTGTACAAAATAAATATTTTTTAACAGTATTGGTTGCTTCTATATTGATCCATCCGCTAGACAGTGAGATCTATTTTTCCACAAATCATACTACATACTTCCGCATGTGTGTTAATACCCCGACGTCAGTGACCTTCTGCAAAAAACGTGGGGCACCTGAGGTCGGATAAAGTTTTTAAAACACGATTTAGTGAGGTGTAAGGCCTACACCTCATTTTCACACTTCTCCATCTTTTTTAATACGTACCCAATAAAGGTTATATTTTATTTATATAAAAATGTTTTATTTTTCCCCCATTTTTCAGTGAATTACTTATTTGAGAGAGTTGAACAACAATATATTTTCATACAGGGACCATTATTAAATGGTCTATTATTAAATGGTCTATTATTAAATACCTCTTTTGTCACCTTCTCATCCTCATAGACTCTAAGCTCTTGTGAGCAGGACCCTTACTCCTATTGTTTCACATGACTGCTGTTACTCTGTAATGTCTTATTTTATTTGTATGTTCCCCAGAATCTGTAAAGTACTATAGAATTTGATGGCGCTATATAAATAAAGACTATTATTATTATTACAAACTATAGTAGATTTGGTATTTTTTAACTTTAGATATACTAAGCAGACTATTTGTTGAAACACTAGTTTTGTGGGGTTTATGCGAGACAGATCATTACAAAATTAGTAAAATGTGAAAATAATTCTGCAAGAATAAAGAATACTTTTATTTTATACTACAATTTTTTGCTTTACACAAAAACTGTCCTAGAAGAGAATCTAAAACTGTCTGTTCCCTGTAAAAGTAATTTTCACTAAAGATTTGTAAATTTGGCTTTTGATTTTTTCTTTTGTGTTTCTAAATTAGTGATTATGATCCGACAAGTAAGTGATGACATCAATATTAAATTTAATGTGATGCTTCATATATTAAGATAAATTCATTTTTGAGCTGGGATAAACAAACTATAATGATGTGAAATTAGAAAATTTAGTTTGCAAACCAGGCTTAGTGAATAATCATAGGATTCTATGTACACATTTCATCTAGCTCTTTAAATGTCCATCCTTCAGTGTCTCTTTTATATTATTTGATAGTACTGCGATGTTGAGCTTAGAAGCTTACAAAGGAAATGATAAATATTGAGAGATATCAACTATGATAATTCTGGAATGTAAAGCCAAGTTTAATTTTTTCCACTTACTCCAGAGGGACATGGCATTTTTCCCATCAGATAATTTGTATAAATTCGAAATCATTTTGTTTTGCATTTACTTTGATTTACTTTCTGTGCTCCATTAATTTCAGAATATTTTATTAGTTTTATAACATATATACAGTGATGTTTTTTATTTTAAGGATTGAGATTTAAAATTGCCACACTGTGGTGAAGTATCGTGATATGTTTAATGAAAATGTTTTTATTTTTCATATGCTTGCTGATGCTGAAAACGTTTGATTATGGCTGAAGCTGATCAAAGTACACTCCTCTCCACCAAAGGAATGCAAGTCCCCCTTAGCCAATGTTTACATCTATCAAGAGGGATTTACGGTACTATATCCACTTCAAGGAAAACAGAGCCTTTGTGTCTGCGATGCCCATGTAATAATTTACCAACCAATGGACTGGGGACGTTACTTCTTTATCCCTAAGTAACCAAGCCCAGGTCCTGCCCCATTGAAGGTTTCTGTAAAATATTTTGTGACACAAATAAAGAATCTTACATCTGCCTAGCCTTCATGGCATCACTTCACAGAGAATGAGATATTATACCATACTTCTGTCTTGGTGTGAGTTCTTTGAGCTCACTCTGTGAATTTTATCAGTTATTAGAGAACCTGAGGTTGTGAGAACAGGGGAAGAACTTGACACTGTACTTGCAAAGAGCAATTGGCAAAATCAACACTTTTAGTCTATACTTACATGTGGCAGACTTGTAAAAATTATTTATTGGGTGCTGAATATGGTGTGACATAACAGGACACATTAAGATTAATGTATTGGTTTCTTAACAATTTACTAGTCTTTGAACTTGAACTTTAACTGTGCATGTAAGTAGTTAGACCAGACCCTGCATACTACCCACTATTATAGCTGATACGCCAAGACAGGGAGGAAGTGCAAGCATTGTGCTTCTCACATCCTCTGTCCCTGCCTACTTACAGGCCCTTTGCTAAATTGCTGGTGACAACTTGGTGTCAGTCACAAGATACATAAAAGAAGAAACAGGGCACTTGGTGAAATTCCACTCACATGAGTTGTACTGCAGGGCACAACTCTAAAGGTAGCTTTGATGCAGTGTATATATTTCTTTGCTACCACTTCATGTCCCTGTGGCTTTTCCATGGGAAGTACTGCATCATGTATATGAGGTTTATAGGAGGAATAGAATTTCACCAAGGCTGCTTGAATAAGCCTCAGATATGTTTCTCTGTAAATATGATTTTTCTTTAATAATAAAGTGACATAACGGTTGAAAAAGGATGCTTAAACTGTACCTCCATGTTTGGAGACAGTGCTTAATTATTTAAGTGTAAAACATTATTCAAATCATAAAATACATATCAACATATACCTAAACTCTATGTTGATTTATGTATACAGGCAGTCCCTGGGTTACGTAGAAGATAGGGTCCATCGGTTTGTTCTTAAGTTGAATTTGTATGTAAGTCGAAACTGTATATTTTACAATTGTAGTTCCAGACAAAAAATGTTTTTTGCCCCAGTGACAATTGGATTTTAAAAAACTTAGCTGCAATGGGACCAAGGATCATCAATAAAGCTTCATTACAGACACCTTACAGCTGATCATTGCAGCCTAGGGCTAAAGTAATAGCACCCAGAGAGCTTCTTTACAGGTCACAGTGGGCAGAGGGGTCCGTCTTTGACTAGGGGTCGTCTGTAAGTCGGGTGTCCTTAAGTAGGGGACCACCTGTATGTTGTTTATGTTGTATGTGTTGTATTTTATGATACTGATGTTTTACACTTCTATGTGGAAGAACTATTTAAACACTTATAGTATACTTAGAGAACCAGATGAACATGTTGTTTCAGATCAATTTTATTTGTATGCATCCATTTTAAATGTAATGTCAAGTTTTATTAAACAGAAATCATATTTACAGAGAAAAAAATATGGGGATTATTCCAGCACCCTTGTCCATGTAAATGTCCACTCTTCCTATACACCTCCCAAACAAAGAAAAAGAGACAAATAAAGAGGTCAGATAAACCGAGTTAAAACCAAGATGGTGGGGAAATTGTAAGGCAAAGTATAAGCAATAAGATAACCACTAGACAAAAGACTTGTCACATAATCACTTAATGACGTCACCAGTGCTTGGATGCCACCCCAGCATCTGGCAAACAGCCATTTCAAATAATTTATAAATTTTGTTGGATTTTGTACAATTTAAAATGGGTTATATGGCATGCACCTAATTTATCAGTGGACTTTAATACAAAATGTGTCATAATGCAGCATTAAAGTGGAACATTTTATGTATCACATTTGTTGGCATGGTTGCCTCTCTGTATTTTTAAGAAGCAGGGTTAATCAATAAAGCATGACATTTTATGGATCCTGGATTTCTCTCTCATTCTCATGTAAAATAAGTTTATAGTCTTACAGTAAAGACGACATTAGTAAAAATGAGGCTACTAGAGTAATATATCACAGTTTTCAAGATGGGCCATTAGTATCATTTAGGGGTATGTCTAACACCTGGAGCCTCCACAGATCCGCTGTTTGCCCCTTCCCCCATTTTTAGCGCCAGTGTTTTGCAGATATGCTGGTTTACTGCACCTAAGCTCATTCACTTGAATAGGAGCAAAGCAGCAGTTACCTTTTATTTCCGAGGGACAGATATTCAGGATAAACTGTAATTCCAAGTGTCAGTATTTAATATTCCATACAATGTACCAGAAAGCTTCCAAACATTCCAAATGCTTTACAACTGACAAAAAGCTACCATTTTTTTAGGGGTTTAGTGTTTACGGCTCTCACTGTGAGCTCCAAATAACACCTTTCCTTCATTCTTTTGGTCAGTATGATCACTGATGTCACAAACCCCACACACCAGAGTCCAAACACGGGGTGCGCCAACACTATGGAGTCCCATAATTTAGCCCTTAAGCTCTTATCAGATTACTATAAAAGAAAAAAGTTAAAAACAATATACATACAATACATACAAACAGTTGATGCAAAATAGAAACAAAGTTACCCTTACTATCAGATAGTGAGTGGCAAATTGGCTGGAGGACACAGCATGGGGAGAATTGGACCAGTCTTCTAATGAATAGAGTCCTCAGAAATGAACAAGGCCATGTCGCCATTTCACTAATTTAAACACAGTGGGGCAGATTTATCAAGCAGTCTGAAAGTCAGAATATTTCCAGTTGCCCATGGCAACCAATCACAGCTCAGCTTTCATTTCACCAGTGCTCATCAATATTTTAAAGGGGAGCTGTGATTGGTTGCCATGGGCAATTGGAAATATTCTGACTTTCAGACTGCTTGATAAATCTGGCCCAGTGGGTTTTTGATCCCCACCCCTAGCTGCAATGTCACTCTGAGGGGGATTTTTTTCTACCCCCCTCCCACCAGAGAGGTACTCTCTGTGTCTGGGGTTTTATTAAAACCCCATACCTTTAGATTGGAAGATGGCACAACTGTGCCATTGCTTCCAATCACCAGGGAATCTTGCTACCCCATACCAAACTTGGGGTGTCTAGACCTAACATTAGGGGTGTTGTACAAGTGGCTGGGTTTACCTGCAGCTAGGCTTTTGATACTAGGCCCATGAGAGTATCTAGATCCTATAACTCTCCCCTGTAATTGGGGACAGATCATTATGAATTATGCCCCAGTTATGTACAGCTATGATATTTCTTTGTCTCTCAGTTTTTTCGGCTGCAAAGCAATACACAAGTCCACTATTCCTTTGATGTCTTTGTCCAGAGATGTCCAGAAATGAGCTAGCAGAGGTGTAAATTTCTCCACTTGCTCTGTGGTCACTTGCTTCTGTGGTATTGACTTCAACTAGCCTTCCTGCCAGTTGTATACGTAAATTGCATTTACTAGCAAATTGAGTCTCATAACGCAGTCAGTAATCAAATTGACAAGACACAATAAAGAAAAAAAAATACAGTTGGTGCAATATTATCACAACTGATATACCAAATTCATACAGGTTTTTTAATACATTTAAGAAAAATGTAAATCTTTAATACAAAATAAAATTCTTTGTTTTATCATATTCTGTCTCCATAACTTTTTCGTAATTCGATGTACAGACCTGTGTATAGTGCAATTTCTTGTGGATCATACTAATGTTTTCATTGCTACCATTATGAGGACTATATGACCTTTATCTCAAATTTTTTTATGAGATAATAATTTTTTATGTGAGTGTGGCAAAATTGCAGTATAGAGGACATATATTGGATCAGTATAAGACCCAGACTTCAACTGGTTCTTATGTTAATCCTCCTATATCAGCCACTGGATCTTTTGCAAGGGTCCAGGATTTCATAAAAACAATTCACGGATCCAGATTTTCTTAAAGGGTAAAACCACCTTTATTTCTTGTTACATGGCATCCAACAGCATATGGACAGGTATACAGGATTGGAACGTCAACGCGTTTCTAGCACAACCGTGCTCTTACTCATGACTGGCGATTGTGAGGGAGTGGTTGTAATTTATACACCTGTGGTCTGACCTAGAACCTCCCTAGTTCACAATCTACATATAGATGTCTCACTCCCCTATTCATGAAATGCATACCTAAACAATATATGCTTAAGCCAGTGGGGCAGATTTACTTACCTGGTCAAGCGGCGGGATCAGCCGGGATTCATTAAGGCAGTTCCTCCGACGTCCACCAGGTGGCGCTGCTGCGCTGAAGTTCCCCGGAACCCACTGGAATACACCAAACCGGGCTGAGTGAAGGTAAGTGCAAGCTCCGCGACACATTTATTTTTTAAAATGCGGATGTTTTTCCGAATCCGTCAGGTTTTCGTTCGGCCACGCCCCCCGATTTCCGTCACGTGCATGCCAGCGCCGATGCGCCACAATCCGATCGCATGCGCGATCAGGGGCAATTCAGGGGAAATCGGCACAAATCGGAAATATTCGGGTAACACGTCGGAAAAACGCGAATCGCCCCTTAGTAAATGACTCCCAGTGTGTCAGAGCTAAGCCACTGATTGCCTGCACGGGTCATGTGACTCCTTACTCCAAGATATCTGATACACCACAGCAGCTCCATTGCTGAACCACCTGTAGGAAAATAAGGTATTTGTGAATATGATGGCAATAAAAAGTATACAAAATATCCTGGACAGTTCCTTTAACAAGATATGACATTCTCAAAAGTCAATTTGCTTTGAACAATCTCTATAAACGTATGTATAAATTACAGCAAAAAGATAGTGTAATGACAGGACAGTGAGCCCTGACACTGAGACCCCCAATCTGTCTCTACCTACTTATTGGGTTCCCCCTAAACGGAGGCCAATAACTGGGCGGCGTTCCCTCCCTGGTTAAGGTGTGAACACGTAACAATACAGACAAACAAACACAATAAGGCGAGGTAAACAATCCGAGACGGCAACAGCGGGAATATAATAACCAATAACCAAATCACAATCCAAATCGACTAGTCAATAAACAGGCAAGAATTCAGAATTCAGAAATCAGATATACAAGAGAGCTAGAAACACAGCAAGAGAGAGCAGTTTGACCAGCAAGGTCTGATGGGAGCATGCAGTTCCCAGAAACGCCTCCAGCAGCACACTGTTGGAACTGTCAATCAGGCTAGTAACCCTTGCAGGGCTGAAATGCAAGGCACAGGGTGTGGCTCAGTAAATCCAAGCCCCAGTTCACACACAAATCAACACCACCTATTCTGCCAACT
Source organism: Engystomops pustulosus (assembly GCA_019512145.1). NCBI lineage: Eukaryota > Metazoa > Chordata > Amphibia > Anura > Leptodactylidae > Engystomops > Engystomops pustulosus. The sequence goes on along the minus strand of CM033642.1, from coordinate 83,682,772 downwards.
GCGGATAGTGCAACATTTCAGCATGGACGTTACAGATAGTTTATGCGTCTCTTTCTCTTAAATTCTTTTCTAGTACTTATTTGTAGTTTTGTTCCTTTGAAACTAAACTGAAAACTAAATTTGTATTATCAATTCTCATTGGGATGTAATATTAAACTATTTGTGTTTGTCTACATTGTATCCTTTAAGCAGTAGTTTTAATATATATTACATCTAGCACTAAGCCTGTGCAAATATACACCCGATTCAAATACCTACACCATTTCTGTTTTTGTTTAAAAAGTTGGCTTTCTTCGACTTCTTTTGTGTTCCTCTGGGTATGCATGAGCAGCTGTGGAAAGCTATAAGACTAGCCAACAGATTTTTGCAGCCCCCACAGATGTCAATTAGTGTCTCTTGGGCTTGTTTTGAAATCATTTGGGCTCATGGACTTCCATGTGCTGACTTATTTGCAAAGCATGAGTTATTCACTAACTCCATTATATTAATTAGAAGATTATCAGCTCTCCATGGTTAATTTGTCTGCTGTAGGGATGTTCATATGGGACTTTAATACAAACCCATTTGAGAACAGTTAAAATGACTATATATAACCTGCTTTCCCCATTAACTCTCAAACTATACACATGCTGTGGAAATGTAAAATGTTAAACTTCTTACCGGCTAAATAAGGCATAAGGTAACCTAGATATTAGCTGAGCACAGCTGCAAAAGTAGATAAAATGTAGACAATTTATTATGGTGGGTCAAAGGTCTTACAGAGTGCAAACACAACAAATGTTATACATTACTATAATGCAATGAATGCTGAGACTTGAAAAACAAACGCTAAAAAATGGTCTGACCCAACAATGGTCAAAATCTATTAATGTATATATCATAATCCGACCAAGACAAAAGAAAAATAGTAAAGGTTTCCAAAAGTTTTACACATAGGGGGGATATTTATCAGGTGCCCTGAAATAATTGTAAATGCTAGCTTATTGCTAGCACTAAGGGGGGCGTGAAGTGGAGGATGCAAACAGCCATGGGGTGGGCGCGTCCATCGGGGACTAGGCCGATACAGGGTTTTCCTGTCCCTGCGCGCCGGTGCACTCACTGGAGACGGCACATTTTTATATGTGAAACTTTCCCGGCTGTGTTTATTTCTATGCTAGACATGGCCTAGCGTACAGATAAATGTTGCACAAGACCACGCCGGAAACATCAAGGGGGTGGAGTCTCTTGATGTATCTGACTGCGACAGCTATCATATGCTATCACTGCTATCCTACCCCAACAGTGTTATTTGAGAGTTTAAACTGGAATCTAAAAATCTATATGTATGACAATTTTTCCAGCATCCAACTAGTTCTTATTGTAGTTCTTATTGAAGTGACTGAACTGGCAAAGAATATTTTTTATAATTTAATGGGGTACTCTCATCTCGGCATTGACATGGGCATTGACATTTAATTGAATTTATCTGTGATATATAAACATTTCTTCAATTGGATGTTATTAAGAAAATGCACCAGTGTGAAGATAAATTCCCATAAATATAGCCATGTTCTCCTTTAACAAAATAGTTTTCCTATAGGAAAACCTTTTCTGGAGTATTTGCAAAAAAAAATAATTTTTGTGAAATGCCAGTTACTGCATGTCCAAGAGCCATCCTGTGTTAGTGAACGCTGAATCCAGGTGTTCAGAAAGCGCTCAATAGTGCATGTCTGGACAGTGCTGACAGAGTGTGGTGTGGTCGTATCTAAGGACAGCTATATCATTTCTAAGGGACAAGATGACTACATTTATGGAAAATTATCTTCACACAGATAAATTAAGAGGGGAGATAGCTAGGAATGACCAGAAGTTGACTATATAAATGTTTGTATGCTTGACAAATCCCCTTCCTCTATATATTGAATGTTTATTACACTTTTGAACTACTGTTATAAATTTGAAAATGTCATGTTTTCAACATGCTGAACCAATTTTGGGGTCATTTCTGCAATTTTGGTGTTTACCCAGCAATATCAATAAAATGTTTGAAACTTTGTTCTACGGTTACTACATTTAACAAAATATATATATTTTTAAATGGTTTACTACTTAAAGGGGTATTCCGGAAATATGAATGTCTGACACAAAAACCCATGATGATATAAATAAATTAATACAACAATACTCAATGTCATTAGACACAAAACGGAGCTTAAATAATTTGATTTTATGATTTACAAAATTTATGGCCTCTCTAAAGTAGGTGGAGTTATCACTAAGATGGCCGCCACTGGAAACTACAAGTTCCATGATCCTTTAGTTCTCAGTAACTCCTCCTACCTCTTATGCTCTGCTCCCAGTGATGATCTTGCTGTATTCTTGCTCTGTTACCATAGTAATGATGTGTAACTGCCATCAACACACCACTGGCTATACTGGCTGCACTGCAACCAACCGACTACAGCCAAACATAGTGGTGATCACATGACCTGCCCAGGCAGGTACAGGACATGAGATGTGGACATGTGACCAGCAGCCATCTTCTGTCCTGCAACGGACCGCGCGGAGGAAATTAACAGACTGATTAAAGGGCCAGTAGTATTTTAATTCTTCATTACAGTCTATGTCCACAGCATTTTCTGCTAAGGGGAGCAAAATTTTAAATAACAACTAATTACACATTAGCTTATATTTTGAGTGCCCACTTGTATATGAATTATGCGGATTCCTGGAATACCCCTTTAAGGGCAGTTGACTCCCCTTTTCCAAAAATATTAGATTTATGCAAATGCTTTGAAAATGATCAAGTAAAACACATGAAACAATATGAAATATAAATAATTCCTACAAATACACAGGTATAGGAGTCATTGACTCATTTCCAATGGTAAATCCCACATTTATAAATATACATGTAAAGTGTAATGTTTTATTCCATACCATTTGCATTTTGGTGTAGATAGCCAAAAGAGAATCAGTTTGATTGCCAAATAACAAAAGACTAATGCTAACCAGATACCAAATGATTTTCATTCAATGTTGTGCTAGAATAAAATATGTGTGAATATGTTCTAAATGCTAATAAAGGCTTTTATTGTATTTTTGAAAAGTATGCTTTATTATGTATGTCTTTAGACAAAATAGACAAAATTACAAGGGGGTTTTCAATAACATCTGTAGGTGCTATAGGATGGAAGTAAGTTAAAAAAGAATTAAATGAATTCATGTACCGTAAAAGACACCTCTATAGGATGCTACAGCTATTCAATATACTTTGTTCTTCAAGCCTCAAACATTTTCTGTTTGCTGAAAATGAAGAAGATTCTTGTTTACAACTGTGCAAATAAGTGCAAACCCAGCCCATTTCTCAACTGAGAATCTGAGTGTTTTAGGTAAGTTCTATCAATGTTAGAGATTTTTGTTTTTTCTTCAGTTAAGAGAGACGTTCCAGTTAAATCTGGTTTTCTGGTTACAGCTAATAATACTGGGGAAAACATTTAAAAAAACATTCTGCACATCTGAATTCAACAAACAGAACAATATGAGTAAAACAGAAGTGTGCTGGGTCTAACTTCCTCCTTTGTTTGCCTGTCCCAGGGGCATTACTAGGGCATGAACCCCAATGAATGTGTACCAAATTTTCAGTTTCATACAGCTCCACACACATGCTCTTGCGCCAAAAAAACTGTATTGAAAACACCTGTTACATCAGTATATTACACAGACATCTTACATTATGCACTTTTCTATTGCCTTTGTCCCCTAACAGTGTTGTTGTTCTTCTAATGTTAACACTTTCCCCCAAACAATGTAACAGAGTAAAAAATAAATGTAACATGTTCTAAAAAAATAATGTAACATGTTCTATAATCCACTATTGTAAACCCCTTATTTTGGCCCAACATATTACAAATAAGCCCGAATTACATCCCCACACAGTGTAGGGCACCATACTTTACATCGCACCCCTCCCATGTGGCCTCCCAATAATGCCCACTTTGTGCCTCCCACATAATAATAATCCCTTACACTGACTTATTTAACCCTGCACACAATCTGTAAGAGCCTTCCCATACTCATTAAAATCACACCACTCAGTAATAGCCCTCCACTCAGTAATAATCTTGCACTCACTATTAGCCCCTACACTCACCAATAGCCAATCCCTTATAACCCCCCCACATTCAGTAATAGCCCCCTCACATTCACTAATAACCCACACAATTAGTAATAGCCTTCCACACTCAGTAACAGGCCTCCACTTGCTAATACCTGCCACACTCAGTAATAGCCCTCTACTCAGTAATAGCAAACCATTGAGTAATAGCTATCCACTCAATAATATTCTCCACATTCACTATTTGCACTATTTGCCCCCACAGTCACTATTCACCACGTACACTCACTATTAGCCCCCACTCACTTATAACACATTTATTAATAGCCCTGCCACACTCACTGTTAGCATTCAGTAATAGTCCCCTTGTACTCACAAATAGCCCCAAACACATTAAGTAATAGCTCCTTACTCACATATAGCCCATTCCTATACACACAGTAATGCCCCCAAAAACCACATACAAACACTGTATAATTAAAAAAACACCAATACTTACTTCTCTTCACTCCTGATTGTCACCTTCTTCTCCATCAGGTTGAGGTGTGGTGAGGTCACTACATAGTGCCTCTTGCTTCAGTCTTCTATAATGAGCTGCTCGAAGCCATTGGTGCCATGTAGGATTGTCCAGAGAATGCATATAGAGATGAGAGTGGGGAAATCTTCAGACAGCAGGCGGAGACATCCAGGACTCTTTTGACATAACTACACCACTGGACTGTCCCATGGCTAGGTTTAGGCAAAATAAAAATGGGAATTTGTATCCTGAAATACTGTACCTGAAAGTAAGTTGTCTCACACACAAGAAGGTTAGTGACTAACAGTGACTACAGTACTGATCAGACATGGGAAGAAATAGCATTTATAAGCTTACTAATGATGTATCTTCTCTGTCAGATACTGATGTGTCTTCTGCAGGCCATGACTTATTGCTGTGGAATTCCCCCACAAGTCTTCAGCTCCACACTGTGTCCCCAACAATACCACCCAAATTAAATTTACTATATATCTCCTCCCCGCAAATTATATGATAAACACTACTGCCACTAAACATATAAAATTATATACAGCCCCCTGCTGAGTACAACCCCCCTAAAGAAATAAAACATAGTGCTGCCCTCCCAAGAAATGATCCACAGTGACCCCTAATGAAATACAGTACTCCCAAGAAATGATACTCAGTACTACCTAATAATATCAAGGCGCTGCCCAAGAAAATGATACACATTGCCCCAAAAATCTATAGTACTTTTTGTACTGCTTCAGTCACACTATATTGCTCACTTTTAGTAATAATTCCCATTTCAACTGAGCTCTACCTGTGTTTCACTTTTGTCTTTCTTAGAACCTGTTTCCATTTCTTCAGGCTAGTTTTTTGTACCTAATTTTCCTATTATAATTTGTATTTATACAGTGAATATCTAGTTCTTTGGTCTCTGTATCCTGCATTATGGCAGGTTTTATACTGCATTTCTTTGTAACTGGGGGTTGTCTGTAAATCGGGTGTTCCTAAGTCGGGACTATCTGTATTGCATCCCCTACTAACAATCAGGAACCAGAGCATCCTCCAATAGGCATAGGCTCTAACACTTTATAAAGTGCCCCAAACATCCATAAGAAAACAAACCCATTTAAAATTGACATTACAATGACCCTTTGTCGGATTACAATGCTCTATTATAACATCACAATGCTGTGATATCTCTATGGCCAATTTGGACATTACAGATCTCTTTCAAAATGCCCTTCTATGACCCATTGTAACATTGTAATGCTCTATATTGACACCACATATCAATGGCTCTTAATAATATCACAGTGTTATTATGGCATCATAATGTGATATCATTGTGATATTGTGATATCACAAGGTGCTTTATGAAATTACAATGCCCTATTGCATCTCATAAAGTGTACATCTATCATCAGGATGAACTTCGAGTCACTTCTTAAAATAACCATCAGTCAGAGTAGGACCCCATGTGAATGGAGAAATCACTTCAATATGGTCTATTTCTTATAGGTTGATTAACCAATATTAAGATTATTAGAACTTATTGATGATACAAGGGTATTTTATGAAAGGAGGTTGGGTCCTCAAGATCACTACCTCTCATAGGGCCATCAAAAACCAGTCTGAGACTTATTTACACCTCATATCTGCCTGGTGTATGTCTAGGCAAATTCTATGTTGCATAAGTTATCCTTACTGTCTTTTCCTGCTGAGCAACTATGGTAAGAGACACCCAAAATCCCTTGACTTTTAATTGTTATCTGCTAAAGTGGTTTTCTCACAAAACAAGCTAGCCCTATTTACAGAATAGGCCCTAACTTGCTTCTCAGAGGGGTTCTCAGTGATGATTTTTTTCCGCCGGACCCCGAGATGAATGGAGCAGCCTGTCGCGCATGGTTTCCCCTTTCATCTCTATGGAGCTGACTGAGATTGCCGAGCCTGCCCCACTCATCTCAAGGAGCAAACGTAGCTCAGGCCCCCCGTTCTCGTGATCTGTGGGGGTCTCATTACTAAGCCCCCACGATCAGTAATGCCCTATCCTGTGGATAGGGTCTAACTTGTTAATGGAAGAACACCTCTAAGCTTATTCACACTTTCTCTTAGATTGTGCTTTACCATAGTTAATAGTTGATACTGGTACCGACAAATAAAGTGAATTAGCAATGTCCCAGGCAGATGCCTCAAAGTTCAGTTGAATAAAGATGCCTAGGTGCTTTGTGACGGTTGCTGAAGCGGTGTTTTTTGTCCATCTGTAATAACTTGATGTAGTGATTGTGAATTTTAATAATCCTTGCAAACAAACAAGCAACATATTTGTAAATAAGTTTGACATTTTGTAAATACTGTATATAATGCATAGAAAAATATGATTAATTGATTTTAACTAGTTAATAAGAATTTGTCAAAAACAGCTTATAATTGAATCTGCTACATCTGCTCCAACATTGAAATACAAATAATCTGCTTTTTTTAAGTATTTACTATCTGAAATACCAGAAATGAAGGAAAAAGACTACCAGAAATGAAAGAACAACCGTCTAAAGCCACAACCCGGCTCTTCCAAAGAAGTTAATTGTTATCCTGTTAGTACATGTCAATTCACTTAAAGTGGTTTTCCCACAAAATAAGTTAAGCCCTCTCCACAGGATAGGGACTAACTTGCTGATCGGATGGAATCTCAGTGATGATGTACTTCCGTTGGACCCCCTGTCACTCCCCGAGATGAGCAGAGCAGCTGTCGTGCATGGCTGGGATCCTCTTTCATCTCTATTGAGATGACGGAGATTGCCGGGGACCGTACTCGGCAATCTCTGTAAGTTCCAAAGAGATGAACAGGGCAGTCCAGACATGAGCGACGGGCAGCCCCACTAAGCAAAGGAGGGTCCAAACGAGGTTCCTTGGCCCCCACCCGTCTTGTAATCAGTGGGAGTCTTATCACTGAGCCCCTCACCAATCAGCAAGTCAGGCCCTATCAACAGTAGGGGAAAACCCCTCTAAGCCTATTAATACTTGGTGATTCTCATAGATTGTGCTTTACCATAGCTAAATTGTTGGGCCATTCTATGGCTTGAAACGCGTGGGTTTTTTTCAATTTTGCTTTGATTTAATTTGATGTTAGTTTTTTTTTATTTTTGGGGTTCATTTTATATTTACATTAAGGTGCTGATAAAAATTACATACAGGCCTACTTAAGAACACCTGACTTACAGACGACCCATAGTTACAAACAGATCTCTGGATGTTGGTAATTTATTCTACTTTAGTTCCAGGTTACAATTTAGTTTATAAAATACATTTATACACTCTTACAAAAAATTATACACTCATGTGCCACCACTAGTGCAGCCACAATTGTGGCGTGGACACTTCTTAAATACCTGTGCAATTATAATAATTCTGTAGCACTTTACAAATCATAGGGGACATTTACAAATATAATATTACATTACAGAGTGCAAACATTCATATGGAACAATAGGAGTGAGTGCCCTGCTCACAAGAGCTTACATTCTATGAGGATGAGGGGGTGACACAAGAGGTAAAAGAGATTGTACAATGTTCCAGCCATTCTTTATAAGGGAACAATATAAAATAATTTAATAAATAATTTAATAAATAAGATTCTACTGCTTGAACCAGCCATCAGCCACTATCTTATTTACAAGGTCCAAGGTGAAAGTGACTGCAGAGAAGCCTGGAGCTTGGTATATATCTGGTGTTTGCCAGATAACCGACGGGAGGAGGACATAGGATGGATTAGTAAAGGGCCCTATATACGCTGATATATGTCCCCCATAAACTTCTATGGGCTCACGTCACCGTACGGGCGGTATAGTGCTGCACATGTGCGGCACCGTACCGCTCCGTAGCCCGTAGAAAGATAGGACATATCCTATCTTTCTATGTGATACGGCACCGTGCGCTGTATATGCCTATGGAGAGGGGCGGGGGCGAGCTGCGCTCATCCCTTGCTCCTCTCCGCAGCGCCGATGTATGCCCACCGTACTATGGTACGGCAGGCATACATCTTCTGAATGTATCCTTAGTCTGAGAGTCCGGGGAAGGGCATTCCAGAGAATTGCTGCAACTTGGGAGAGGTCCTCGAGACGTGCATGAGAGGTTTGAATTAAGATAGAGATTAAACTAATATCACTAGCAGATCAAAGAGCGTGGGTAGAGCGATAGACTAAGATGAGAGATAGGGAGGTGCAGCATTATTCAGAGCTTTGTGGATGCGGGTTATTATTTTAAAGTGAATACGGAAGGAGACAGGCAGCCAGTACAGTGATTGGGACAAACTGGAGGCATCCGTGTAGCGTTTGCTCTGAAAGACGAGCTTGGCTGTACATTAAGGATAGATTGTAGAGGAGAGAGTTTAGTGGGTGGAAGAAAGCCATTACACCTAAAAAAAAAAACGCTGCACATGTCATCAAAACCGATGCAAAAGCCCTTAGTAAATGTGTCCCATAGCTGTTATTGGTGCAGCTATATGTGTATATACATGCACCTCATCCATTCTTTAGTGTGTCAGACTCAGAGATGGGAGCCCGCTGACATGTTGGGCCGCATAGCAACTGTTTATGACTGCTACCCCTGGCTTTTATGATTAACGTTACAGGGTCTATGCGATCTGGCTCTAAAACTAATCAATACAGTACCGTGTGCAATAAACACTTTGTTTAAAAAACAAAACAGCCCTCCCCTATTCTCATAAAAGGTCAATTTATATGGTTTGAAATCATCTGTATACACAACATGCTGCCCCCTCTATAGGTATATGGAGTGTTGTATATAAAAAAATCAATAATTTTAAAATATTTTCACATTGTTTGTTAAAGGGGAATGAAAAATGCACTAGATAATCTTAAAAGAATAGTTAGTGCGAATTACATTTATAAAAAATATATATTTTTGCATAGACACAAAATTTACACTATCATTTCTGAGGATTTCAAGGTCCTGTGGCTATACAGCAAATTTTGGGGTTGTTTAATCAAACATCATAGCAACATTGTCCATTATAAAAAAAATGCTAGAATTTAGAAAAAAAGGTCCAGTAGTAAATATTAAGTAGTAGTATTTAGCATTGAAACTGTAGATTGCATTGGTGCAGATAAAAAGTGTTCCAAATAGTCATAGCATGTGGCATCAGTTTCCTCCAGACATGGGGGATTAAACAGCAAATACACCTCTCCCACTTCTCTCAAAAATCTTCTGTCTGTCCCTGAGAGCTGGCCTTTCCATCGCACTATAGCAATTAACCTATTTTTACCACATGTCACATGACAAGGACTGTTACAACAAATCCAATAGTTCAGATGACCTTCCTAGAAAGAATAGTAACTGTAAGTTTACACATTCTTACCTACTTAAATAATATAATCTTCATAAGTGGCAAACATTTTCTACAGAATCTTTACAGATCAAGCGGGTGGCACAAAAAAGACATACTGAGTAATAACATTGTCCTAAGACACATTCGGAAAAGGGGACCTGCTTGGAAGAGCTTCCAATCTATGAATTTATGGTTCTTGATACATCCAGAATTACCCACCTACGGATCAGCGAGAGCCCAGTGGGGGGGGGGGATTCGTTTTTCTGGAAATAGATAGATCCATGATTTAATCGTAATATTTAAGATAAGCATTGTTGATATTTTCTTTTTATGTATTATTGTGTGTGCCAAAACTTGTGGACCAAATCTGGTGTTGGGATTTTTAAAGCTGCCACCCAAATTGTGCGCCCCAAAAAAGAAAAGGCATGAGTTTCAGAAAAGAAACAATATTGTGATGTGAGCTGACACTTCATTAATAAGGCGCAATAGGGTAAGCAGCAGGGATTGCTTTGGGTTGAGGTGGGTGTGTTACAAGGCGGGCTATATCCTTGTGGTCTGAATATAATATACAATAACGCTAGTGAACATACAATTCATAATCGATCAATAATAAATAGATAAAATCAAGTGTGCCACTAGGCATTCATTCCCTTCACGCCGTCTTGTCTATTGTTGTAAACACAACGAAAGCGCATGTTCCACAGGGTTGCGGAACCACACGATGCAACTCGTTCCAGGCGAAGAAGATAGAAAATGGAAGTATACACACCGATCGCGGCTCCAAATACGTCAATCCCCCAAAGTAATCCATGCCTTACCTACGGATGGCGAGGCAGGACTCCGGTTTGTGTCGGGGCTGGAATTGCGATCTCTTTCCGTGCTGCACTGTTCCCAGCACAGCAAGACCTCCCAGTCACTCGACGTCAACACTCTCCCAGGAATATCATTTCTGCCTCGCGAGGTCACACACGTCGGTCCAGCGGCCATCTTGGAGTGTGGGAGAACAGGACATAAGGATCCAGTACAGGGATAAAGATTAGAGATAAGAGTGCGGAAGTACTCATGCGTGATTGGGAATATGCCCGGTATTAATGGTATACCGCAATACAAGTACCCTATTATATAAACATGAATTTGGGCAAAACATAAAGCCCAGTGCGGTGTAAAAAGAACACACGAAAAAAGGGGGAAGGACATGGCATAATAATACAGTGAACAGGTGTCTTCATCGGAGTGACGGGGTTGTAGGCTATGGCAGACAATGGCATGTGGGATGATCTGTCCAGTGGCATACCAAATAATGTGCTTGTGAAGAAAAGAGAGAAAACATTACTTAAAGATGAAATCCATAAAATCAGGGAATTCCCCTGTTTTTTCTGTGGGTTCTTTTAACGCAACTGGGGTTTAACATTTTGCCCCAATTATGTTTATAATAGGGTATTGTAGTGCGGTATACCTTAATACTGGAATAATATGCCAATCACCAGTGAAGTACTCCGCACCTTATCTCTAATTCTTACCCTGTACTGGGCTGATGTCCGTTCTCCAACAATCAAGATGGAGCGCTGCACCGACGCCTGGTTGTGGGCCTCGCGAACGAGCAGAAATGATTCCTGGGAGGAGTGTTGACGCGGAGTGACTGGGCAGGGTTATGGCATGTGCGGGAACAGTGCAGGCAACAACAGATCGCAATGTCACGGACACAAAACCGGAGTCCTGCCGCGCATCATAGTTAAGCCATGGATTACTTTGGGAGATTTGAAGTATTTAAGCCGCGTCGGGTGCATGTATATTGCGTCGGGTGAGTTGCCGCAACAATGTGGACATGGAGTGTTTACATTGTTGTACAAACACCAATAGACAAGCGGCGTGACGGATGATATGCAGCAGTGGCAAACATTGATTTATCATATTTATTATTGACGGATTATGAAAGTATGTTCACTAGGTTTATTGTATCTTATATTAGAGGACACAATGGTCACATTATGAATTACGCTATCTATGTATGTTCACTGATGATGTCACATCCTGCGGGGGATATAAGCCCGCACTTTGTAACACTGTGACGTCTATACTTGAAAAATGGCTACATTGAGATAGCTGAAAGTGTTGTAATCCCACACTGGTGATAAAATACACACCCCTTTGACACATAAGCGGCTGATTAAAGACAGTCTGAAAGTCAGATATTTCCAGTTTCCCTGTCAACAAAAACAGCTCAGCTTTCATTTCACCATGTCATGAATTTTATAGGGAGCTGTGATTGTGTGCCATGGCAATTGGAAATATCTTGACTTTCAGAACTGATAAATCTTCCCCAGAGTGCCTTTTCTCTACCTTTGCCTATTGGATACTTGGGATCCCTGAGTGGACCTCCACAGCCTTGACCCTACCCTGGATTTAATCCTGATTACAGTGCCGCTTCATCCCTTAACCTTTTATGATTAGTGTGTGCAACAAACTTGTGCCTGATTCAGTAGAAATTTTTAAGTGCCCAAATGGGCCACCCAAACCCCCCCCCCAAGAAAAAGGCAATGAGTTTCAGTAAAAGACACAAATATTGTGGTGCATTGGACTTGATTACAGGCTGGCAACACGGTAAGCATGGGGGGAAATGCCAGAAAGTGAATAATAAATGCCCACCAATGTGTTCATCGCTACAAAGGTTGATCGGTTTTTTCTCCTCCTTGCTTCTGCTAGAACTAGTGGGTTGAGATGAGTGTGGTTTTTTTTGGGGGGGGGATTAGTTTTCTGAATTAGACATAGATCATTGTATAGTAGTAATATTTAAGATAGATTGTGATATTTTCCTTTTATATTATTATTATTATATTATTGTAGAATTAATAACACATTAGTTAAAGTAAAACACAAGCTGAAGAGAAACAGATGCCATAGCATTGGTGGCATCTGTCCGATCAAGAACTTCACAGGTGTTACACAGATCACAAAAAAATGGTACATATTGCATGGCAGTACAGGTAGGCTATGTCTGCATGGAGGTCTGGTTATTTGCAAGGTTGATTAGCTGTTTTCACCTATGTGTTACATAGATCACAACACACTACATGCCAATATTTCCTATCTGGGTATTCTATCTTGACAACCAAGACACAACAGCATTGTGGGTTAGGTTGCTACTGTATTCAAGCATCAGTGATAAAAAGCCAAAATGATGTAAATAAGAGGAAATTAATGAAGGTTTGCTAGAGTTCTTGTATATTTGAATTGGACTCAGAATGTTTGGTTTCCACATCCATTACATTTAAATGCCTCCAACATTTGACAGAAAACATCACATTTATTTTGCCAGTAAAGGGGATGTACATTTCAGTGAGGCTAAGTTCACACTACTGCTTGTGGTGTCTGGAACAGAATAATGGACACCTAGAACTGTTGGTAACTGAAGGGGAAATGCCAGAAAGTGAATAATAAATGCCCCCCAATGTGTTCTCGTACAAAGGTTGAGCGGTTTTTTCTCCTCCTTTGCTTCTGCTAGAACTAGTGGGTTGAGGTGAGTGTGGTTTTTTTTGGGGGGGGGGGATTAGTTTTTTCTGAATTAGACATAGATCATTGTATTAGTAACACCAAAATACGGGCTACATATGCTAAAAGGGATATCAGAACAGTACATTTATTCTCCATTAAGGCATCGTCATGATGCGTTCCTAGGGAAGGTTCCCTTTTTCTATAAATGCGTCAAATCATAAATTGGCTATCAAATACAAAACACCTACAAACAGAACATAAAGCCAATTTGAAAATGCATATATTTTATAGTGTCAGGGTCAATTATTGCATGTTTTAGATGCTATCTAGCTTCATTCTGTCACTCTGTCATGGCCATGCTGTTGCCCATAATTTTGGCATAATGGTGCGATTAAGCAGCCTCAGAGGCATCCATGCATGCTGCCCCTGCTGTTTCCTGTCCATTTCCGTGGTGTTTCCATCCTTTTCTGAGGTTCCCAGGTGTTTGGCCAAGCTTCCCTGTGCAGAGCCTTGGTCCCCTTGAAAAATGCTCGAGTCTCCCATTGACTTCAATGGGGTTCGTTATTCGAGACGAGCACTCGAGCATCGGGAAAAGTTCATCTCGAATAACGAGTACCCGAGCATTTTAGTGCTCGCTCATCTCTAGCTATAACCTAATCAATACAGTACCGTGTGCAATACACACTTTTTTCAAAAACAAAACAGCCCTCCCCTATTCTCATAAAAGGTCATTTATATGGTTGAAATCATCTGTATACACAAATGCTGCCCCCTCTATAGGTATATAGTGGTGTATATAAAAAAATCAATAATTTTAAAAATATTTTACAATTGTTTGTTAAAGGGGAATAAGTAAAAATGCCCTAGATAATCTTAAAAGGAATAGTTAGTGCGACTTACATTTATAAAAAATATATATTTTTGTATAGCACAAAATTTACACTATCATTTTCTGAGGATTTCTAAGGTCCTTGTGGCTATACAGCAAATTTTTGGATGTTGTTAATCCAACATCATAGCAACATTGTCCATTATAAAAAACGCTAGAATTTAGAAAAAAAGGTCCAGTAGTAAATGTATAATAGTAGTAGTATTTAGCATTGAACTGTAGATTGCATTGGTGCAGATTAAACATGTGTTCACATATGTCTAGCTGTGGCATCAGTTTCCCTCCGACATGGGGGATTAAACAGCAAATACACCTCTCCCACCTTCTCTCAAAATCTTCTGTCTGTCCCTGAGAGCTGGCCTTTCCATCTGCACTATAGCATTAACCTATTTTTTACCACATGTCCACTGAAAGGACTGTTCAAACAATCCAATAGTTCAGATGACTTGCCTAGTAAAGAATAGTAACTGTAAGTTTACACATTTACTTACCTACTTAAATAAATATATCTTCATAAAGTGGCAACATTTTCTACAGATCTTTACAGATCAAGGGGTGCACAAACAAGACATTACTGAGTAATAACATTGTCCTAAGAAACATTCGGAAAAGGGGACCTGCTTGGAAGAGCTTCCAATCTATGAATTTATGGTTCTTGATACATCTCAGAATACCCACCTACGGATCCAGCAGAAGCCCAGTGGGGGGGGATTCGTTTTTTCTGAATTAGACATAGATCACTGTATTAATCGTAATATTTAAGATAAGATTGTTGATATTGTCCTTTTTATGTATTATTGTGTGTGCCAAAACTTGTGGCCAAATCGGTGTTGGGATTTTTAAAGCTGCACCAAATTGTGCGCCCCAAAAAAGAAAAGGCATGAGTTTCAGAAAAGAACAAATATTGTGATGCTGACACTTCATTAATAAGGCGCAATAGTGTAAGCAAGCAGGGATTGCTTTGGGTTGAGGTGGGTGTGTTACAAGGCGGGCTTATATCATTGTGGTCTGAATATAATATACAATAAACGCTAGTGATCATACAATTCATAATCGATCAATAATAAATAGATAAATCAATGTTGCCACTAGGCATTCATCCCTTCACGCCGTCTTGTCTATTGTTTGTAAACAACGAAACAGCGCATGTCCACAGTGGTTGCGGCAACCACCGATGCAACTCGTTCCAGGCAGAAGAATAGAAATGGTAAGTATACATCACCCGATCGCGGCTCAAATACGTCAATCCCCCAAAGTAATCCATGGCCTTACCTACGGGTGGCGGAGGCAGGACTCCGGTTTGTCTCGCTGTGACAATGCGATCTCATTGCTGCACTGTTTCCAGCACAGCCAAGACCTCCCAGTCACTTCGCGTCAACACTCTCCCAGGAATCATTGCTGCTCTCGCGAGGTCCAAACACATCGGTCAGCGGCCATCTTGGATGTGGGAGAATGGACATCAGGCCAGTACACGGGTAAGAATTAGAGATAAGAGTGCGGAGTACTCACTGGTGATTGGCATATATGCCAGTATTAATGGTATACCGCACTACATACCCTATTATATAAACATAATTGGGGCAAAACATTAAAGCCTCAGTTGCGTGTAAAAAGAACCACAGAAAAAAGGGGGAAGGACATGGCATATAATACATGAAAGGGTTTCTTCATCCTAGATGACGGGTGTAGGCATATTGGCAGACAATTGGCATGTGGGATTGACTGTCCAGTGGCATTACAAATAATGTGCTCTGTGAAGAAAAAGAGAGAAAAAATTACTTAAAGATGAAATCATAAAATCAGGAACTTCCCCTTTTTTTCTGTGGTTCTTTTTACACGCAACTGAGGCTTTAACATTTTGCCCCAATTATGTTTATATAATAGGGTATGTAGTGCGGTATACCATTAATACTGGCATATATGCCAATCACCAGTGAGTACTCCGCACTCTTATCTCTAATTCTTACCCGTGTACTGGCCTGATGTCCGTTCTCCCACATCCAAGATGGCCGCTGACCGACGTGTGTGGACCTCGCGAGAGCAGCAATGATTCCTGGGAGAGTGTTGACGCGAAGTGACTGGGAGGTCTTGGCTGTGCTGGGAACAGTGCAGCAACGAGATCGCGATGTCACAGCGAGACAAACCAGAGTCCTGCCTCCGCCACCCGTAGGTAAGGCCATGGATTACTTTGGGGGATTGACGTATTTGAGCCGCGATCGGGTGATGAATATTAGCGTCGGTGGTTGCCGCAACCACTGTGGACATGCGCTGTTTCATTGTTTACAAATAATAGACAAGACAGCGTGAACGGATGAATGCCTAGTGGCAACATTGATTTATCTATTTATTATTGAGCGATTATGAATTGTATGTTCACTAGCGTTTATTGTATATTATATTCAGACCACGATGTCACATTATGAATTACTTATCTATGTATGTTCACTGATGATGTCACATCCTGCGGGGGATATAAGCCCGCCTTGTAACACTGATGTTATTACTTGAAAATGGCTACATTGAGATAGCTGAAATGTTGTAATCCCCACTAGTGAAATAAACACCCATTTGACACATAAGGGCAGATTTATCAAGCAGTCTGAAAGTCAGAATATTTCCAGTTTCCCATGGCAACCAATAACAGCTCAGCTTTCATTTCACCAGTGCTCATGAATATTTTATAGGGGAGCTGTGATTGGTTGCCATGGGCAATTGGAAATATTCTGACTTTCAGACACTTGATAAATCTTCCCCAGAGTGCTGCTTTTCTCTACCTTTTGCCTATTGGATACTTGGGATCCCTGAGTCGGACCTCCACAAGCCTGCACCCTACCCTTGGATTTAATCCGGATTCACAGTGCCGCTTCATCCCTTTACCTTTTATGTATTATTGTGTGTGCCAAAACTTGTGCCCTGATTAGTTAGGAAATTTTTAAAGCTGCACCAAATTGTGCACCCCAAAAAAGAAAAGGCATGAGTTTCAGAAAAGAACAAATATTGTGGTGCTGACTTGATTAAGGTGCAACACGGTAAGCAAGGGGGGGAAATGCCAGAAAGTGAATAATAAATGCCCCCCAATGTGTTCTCTGTTATCACATTGTCTAGCTGTGGCATCCAGTTTTCCCTCCGACATGGGGGATTAAAAGCAAATACACCTCTCCCACCTTCTCTCAAAATCTTCTGTCTGTCCCTGAGAGCTGGCCTTTCCATCTGCACTATAGCATAACCTATTTGTTACCACTGTCACTGAAAGGACTGTTCAAACAATCCAATAGTTCTAGATGACTTTCCTAGAAGAATAGTAACTGTAGTTTACACATTTACTTACCTACTTAAATAATATATCTCATAAATTGGCAACATTTTCTACAGATCTTTACAGATCAAGGGTGCACAAACAAGACATTACTGAGTAATAAACATTGTCCTAAGAAACATTCGGAAAAGGGGACACCTGCTTGGAAGAGCTTCCAATCTATGAATTTTGGTTCTTGATACATCTCAGAATACCCCCTACGGATCCAGCAGAAGCCCAGTGGGGGGGGGGATTCGTTTTTTCTGAATTAGACATATCACGTGTATTAATCGTAATATTTAAGATAAGATTGTTGATATTTTCCTTTTTATGTATTATTGTGTGTGCCAAACTTGTGGCCAAATCGGTGTTGGGATTTTTAAAGCTGCCACCAAATTGTGCGCCCCAAAAGAAAAGGCATGAGTTTCAGAAAAGAACAAATATTGTGAGCTGACACTTCATT
The DNA here is from genome assembly GCA_019512145.1 of Engystomops pustulosus. Classification (NCBI taxonomy): domain Eukaryota; kingdom Metazoa; phylum Chordata; class Amphibia; order Anura; family Leptodactylidae; genus Engystomops; species Engystomops pustulosus. The sequence continues at coordinate 83,664,688 of CM033642.1, read as the reverse complement.
AATAGGCGCAATGAGTGTAAGCAAGCAGGGATTGCTTTGGGTTGAGGTGGGTGTGTTACAAGGCGGCTTATATCATTGTGGTCTGAATATAATATACAATAACGCTAGTGAACATACAATTCATATCGATCAATAATAATAGATAAATCAATGTTGCCACTAGGCATCATCTCCTTCACGCCGTCTTGTCATTGTTTGTAAACAACGAACAGCGCATGTCCACAGTGGTTGCGGCAACCACCGATGCAACTCGTTCCAGGCAGAAGAATAGAAATGGTAAGTATACATCACCGATCGCGGCTCAAATACGTCAATCCCCCAAAGTAATCCATGGCCTTACCTACGGATGGCGGAGGCAGACTCCGTTTGTGTCGCTGTGACTTGCGATCCTCGTTCTCTCACTGTTCCCAGCCAGCCAAGACCCCCTCCAGTCACTTCGCGTCAACACTCTCCCAGGAAATCATTCTCTGCTCTCGCGAGGTCACACACACGTCGGTCAGCGGCATCTTGGATGTGGGAGAACGGACATCAGGCCATTACAACGGTAAGATTAGAGATAAGAGTGCGGGACTCACTGGTGATTGGCTATATGCCGGTTATTAATGGATACCGCACTACATACCCTATTATATAAACATAATTGGGGCAAAACATTAAGCCTCAGTTGCGTGTAAAAAGAAACCACAGAAAAAGGGGGAAGGACATGCATATAATACATGAAGGGTTTTTCTCCTAGATGACGGGTTGTAGGCAATTGGCAGACAATTGGCATGTGGGATTGACTCGTCCAGTGGCATTACAAATAATGTGCTCTGGAAGAAAAAGAGAGAAAACATACTTAAAGATGAAATCATAAAATCAGGAACTTCCCCTTTTTTTCTGTGGTTCTTTTTACACGCAACTGAGGCTTTAACATTTGCCCCCAATTATGTTTATATAATAGGGTATGTGTGCGGTATACCATAATACTGGAATATATGCCAATCACCGTGAGTACTCCGCACTCTTATCTCAATTCTTACCCGTGTACTGCCTGATGTCCGTCTCCCACATCCAAGATGGCCGTGACCGACTGTGATGTATGGACCTCGCGAGCGCATGAGACTCGCGAGAGCAAATGATTCCTGGGAGAGTGTTGACGCGGAAGTGACTGGGAGGTCTTGGCTGTGCTGGGAACAGTGCAGGCAACGAGATCGCAATGTCACAGCGACACAAACCGGAGTCCTGCCTCCGCATCCGTAGGTAAGGCCATGATTACTCTTGGGAGATTGACGTATTTAAGCCGCGATCGGGTGATGTATATTGCGTCGGTGGTGCCGCAACCACTGTGGACATGCGAGTGTTCATTGTTTCAAACAATAGACAAGACGGCGTGAACGGAATGAATGCCTAGTGGCAACATTGATTTATCTATTTATTATTGAGCGATTATGAATTGTATGTTCACTAGCGTTTATGTATATTATATTCAGACCACAATGTCACATTATGAATTACTTATACTATGTATGTTCACTGATGATGTCACATCCTGCGGGGGATATAAGCCCGCCTTGTAACACTGATTTATTACTTGAAAATGGCTACATTGAGATAGCTGAAATGTTGTAATCCCCACTGGTGAAAATAAACACCCTTGACACATAAGGGCAGATTTACAGCAGTCTGAAAGTCAGAATATTTCCAGTTTCCCTGGCAACCAATAACAGCTCAGCTTTCATTTCAACCAGTGCTCATGAATATTTTATAGGGGCTGTGATTGGTTGCCATGGGCAATTGGAAATATTCTGACTTTCAGACACTTGATAAATCTTCCCCAGAGTGCTGCTTTTCTCTACCTTTGCCTATTGGATACTTGGGATCCCTGAGTCGGACCTCCACAAGCCTGCACCCTACCCTTGGATTTAATCCTGATTCACAGTGCCGCTTCATCCCTTACCTTTTATGTATATTGTGTGTGCCAAAACTTGTGCCCTGATTGTTAGAAATTTTTAAAGCTGCACAAATTGTGCACCCCAAAAAAGAAAAGGCATGAGTTTCAGAAAAGAACAAATATTGTGGTGCTGACTTGATTAAGGTGCAACACGGTAAGCAAGGGGGGGAAATGCCAGAAAGTGAATAATAAATGCCCCCCAATGTGTTCTCATACAAAGGTTGATCGGTTTTTTCTCCTCCTTTGCTTCTGCTAGAACTAGTGGGTTGAGGTGAGTGTGTTTTTTTTTTTGGGGGGGGATAGTTTTTTTTCTGAATTAGACATAGATCATTGTATTAGTAGTAATATTTAAGATAAGATTGTTGATATTTTCCTTTTTATTATTATTATTATTGTATGTAATTAATAACACATTAGTAAAGTAAAACACAAGCTGAAGAGAAACAGATGCCATAGCATTTGGTGGCATCTGTCCGATCAAGAACTTCACAGGTGTTACACAGATCACAAAAAAATGGTACATATTGCATGGCAGTACAGGTAGGCTATGTCTGCATGGAGGTCTGGTTATTTGCAAGGTCTGATTAGCTGTTTTCACCTATGTGTTACATAGATCACAACACACTACATGCAATATTTCCTTATCTGGGTATTCTATCTTGACACCAAAGACACAACAGCATTGTGGGTTAGGTTTCAGCTACTGTATTCAAGCATCAGTAGATAAATAAGCAAAATGATGTAAATAAGAGGAAATTAATGAAGGTTTGCTAGAGTTCTTGTATATTTGAATTGGATGGTTTCCACATCCCATTACATTTAAATGCCTCCAACATTTGACAAGAAACATCACATTTATTTTGCCAGTAAAGGGGATGTACATTTTCAGTGAGGCTAAGTTCACACTACTGCTTGTGGTGTCTGGAACAGAATAACGGACACCTAGAACTGTTGGTAAATGGAAACTCTTCTTTTTACCATCCATTCCCATTGATTTGTGTGTAATCAAGTTTCCTTTTATGTTATGCATTCATTACTTATAACAGTTGCAGCCTTTTTTAAATTAAAAATAATGGAACTTCACAACAGATACCAAGAACATTGGTGTGAACTGGACTTAACATGTAATGTGACAAATTTAATTTTCAGAAATTTGGCACTGAACAATAACTGTGCACCGTTTGTGGCCTAAATGATATCCCTCTATAGAGGTGCACTCTGCACCAAATAAAATGGTTGCACGGTAAAGCTTGAAGGTAAAGGTCTTAGTACTGTGTGCTGTTTTGCACTACATACACATTGGGTTAGATCTCTGTGTGTTTTATTGCCATTTTATTTTAAAGCTTTGTTTAACATACTTGCGGAGAGTATATGAAGGGGTATTTTACAGTCTATACAAGGGGCTTTAGGTGGCTCAATAAAACAGCACTAATTGTATACTATTAAGGTAGACAGTTACAAATCCAGTGGAGTCTAATCCCCACTATAATCACTGCTATATAAAAGCACCTCTCCAGAAAACACTACATGCCCAGTCACTGTGCCTTGGTGATAATGAGGGTAAGCTACCAAGTTCATTCCTATTGAACTGATAAGTATTTTGTCCTTAGCAGTAAATGTCTGAGTATCACCCCCTCTGTGAAAGAACCACCGCTCCCTTCTGTTTAACTAGTTTTCAAGCAGTAAAAAAACATTTTTACTGCTTTCAATAATTGTCCTTCAATCACCAGGCCATTTCATGACTGCCTAATGAACATACTTGGGTTTTGGTGAATGCAGACTTCAAGCGAGGCCTGGTACAGTATTCCATAGGACTACAATTTGTTTATTCATTATACTTCTTTTACTGGGAAAAGAAAATATCAGAACATCAGGAGTAAGCATTACAAAACAATTTAAAAAGACAAAATTAATCTAAGTTCACACTACTGTTCCCCTACTCCATTCCTTACCACCATTAAAAAAAGTAAAGAATGGAGGTTTAACATGTCAGATTAAAAGTCCCATTGACATTGATGGAAATTTTAAGTCATGTTCAGTTTGGCAGGTATCCGTTATAAAGAGAAAAAGAACTGAAGTCTCCATCATTTAATGCATGGATAATGGATACTTCACAAACTGAACATCACGGATGACATATAATTTACATTGATGTTAATGGTATTTTTAATTGATATGTAAAACCACAGTTCTTTACTTCTTTTAATGGAGCTAAGGAACAGAGGTTTGAAGGGTAGTGTGAACTTAGCCATATTGGTAAAAAATATATTTACTATTGGTCTTCAATCTACAGATCCCCAACTGTTCTTTAAAAAAAAAAACATTTTTAGAATGACAACTCTGGAAGGCATGATGGGAGTTCAGCTTCTGGACCAGAGTTTGGAGGCTGATGCTATAATGTAACATCTATTTTAGGTGGGTTTCCACATTTGTTTACAATATATAACAAAAAACTTAATGAAAACAAAGTGACAAATATATATGCATAAAACAACATAATGGCACATATTATACAATTTTCAGCAATTTTTTAAATATATTTAGCATTATTTTTTTACATTCAAATTTTAAATAAAGAAAGCTTTATTTAAAAAGAACAATATAAGATCCAGTAGAACACATGGGGCACTCACACTTATCAAACAGAGATTCTATAGCTCATTACTGATAATTATAATCCAAGTTGTTTTGCTTTATGTGCTCATCTAGTTCACAAAGCTTCATTTTGGTAGATTTTTTGGTTTAGTAGTAAGTAGTTCCTTAAATTGTAAGAATTACACAGAAGTTGTTTTTTTTTCTTCCTACAATTAAAATACTATAGTGGAATTATGTTTATTATTTTAGATATATTTACTAAAAGTTAGTGCAGAGTTACAAACAGTTTTGAATTACACCATATTTGTCAAAGTGTCTGATGCTAAATGATTTATATGGAGTAGTCTAAGACTTTGCATTTCCTATTTGTTGACTTGGAAAAATTGTTCCAATACAGCAAAATTGGCACATTTGCATATTTTATTACCACGCCCCTTTTTCAAAACTCTACAAATTTTTGTGTAAGGAAGGCTTTGTAGATATTTGTTGTAAAATATGGCAGATTTCCCTATTAAACAGATTGATAAATATTTCCAGAAGTTAATTTACATATTTTCGAATGTGTAAGGATTTACTTTGCTTTAGATTGTTAATTTTCATCATCTGAAAGAGAAGAGCAATTCTTATTGTGATCTTCAATGGAAGAAGGAAAGCCTGATAAGGAGGATTTGTATAAAATGTGACATGTGTTTGGCTGTCCTATTTTATGTTCAATGTCACTGTGACATCAGATAAGATGTGCCCAATAGTGAGAGGAAAGGCTGTCTGTCATCGGGACACTTTGTTGTCTGCATCTCCTTTATAGAAGGTCACAATACACAATGACATGTACAAGATAACACTAAGTGAGGTGATGTCAGGGCAAGTTCAATGTATGATCGCTGACTTGAAGGAGCTAAACACATCCCACACATATTAACATACAAGACTATTATTTTTCAGAATTTTGCAATTCATCACAATTTGCCCATCCAGAAATAGTTTAATACAAACATGAATATATAGATATGTACAAAATAAAGTATAAAGTTATGATTTCTACTTTGAAGTATTATGAAATCTTTATTTTGTTCTAAAAAAAAATGCTTAGCAAAGGCTATATCTATCCATCAATGTATGTCCAATTTATCTATCTTGTATCTATATCATATGTCACTATCTATATCTATCTATCTTACTTCTAGCTATGTATATATGTATCTTTCTATCTACTCTACCATGTATATATTGTATGTAGTGACACATGGAGCTGCTGCACTCTCTATTGTATATATCATCCTATATGCATAAAATATTTCTGGTAATAAGGGCCCCGGTCTACTCCTGACTTGACTGCCAAAGATGAAGTCCTGAGCTGCAAGGTGGGGGGCTGCCTTGTGCCTATAGCCCTGTCCAAGCGGATCTTAGCTGTGAGCCTTGCCTCAGGCTAAAGCTAAGCACTGGTTTAAAATGGCCACAATGAGCACCAACCTACTCTGTCCCAATCTCCATCACCCAATGTCTACTGAGCAGTTTATGGGACTGATTGCACCATTAAAGCATATAACATTCCCATTATATTCTAAAATTAAGAAAGGTACATGCCCAGATTATTCTTTCAATGGGTCAGGAGAGAAGAGGTCCAGGTACACAAAGGGTTAAGGTAACCCCATACATGCTTCCTTTCAGCTATATGCTTTTTATTAGCTACATTAATCTGGAATTAATTGGAATGTGTAATATGTTTTTACTAAAAGGAACAATTATATCCCTATACACACATATATTTGTGTATGTATATATATATATATATATATATATATATATATATATTATATTAGATTTTGATAAACGTGTTGTATTATATATAATAGCCTATATTTCTATATGGTTTATATTGGAGTTTATTTTTATATTATGGCATAATTATTATTTTTATTTTCATTAATTTTCTGCAATAATATTAGCTGATGAAATTCTAAAAATAGATTACTTTATATAAAAACCTTAAAGTCCAGTAAAATAGATAGAAATATTCATACAAGTAGTGACCTGCAACACTAGAAATACTGCATTCTAGTGAATGGTTTGTAAAATGCAATTGTAGGTGATTCACTTCTAGAAGGCAATGTACATTGGAGTTTGTGTCCGTCCTCTATTCCATAGTGAAGGCTGATTTCATCATTAAATGACATTACCATAATGAAGTCCACCCTAAGCAGTGAGTTCATTCTAATCAGGTGCGTGCCTATAATATATGCAATAACTTCCATTAGTGGAAAGTGTCTAATTACTGACAATCAAGAGTCCTGTCTTAGGAAATATGAAAGGTCCTAGTCACAGGCTCTGATACATGGAAAGTTCCTTTTCATAAATAGAAGTAACCTAGTCAAGAGATGTAATTGTAATTCTTTGCAATTTTTTTTTTACAATCCGACGAGCACATTGCAGTCTTAAGGCCTGATCTATTACATTCAGTCTATAGATAATATTAATAGATACATAATAGATAATATAGATAATAATAATTACATATGTTTAAAGAGACCCTTATATTCCAAACTCATGAAATGGTAATGTGCTCCTGGGAGTAGCTATGAATTTTGTCAGGGATAAACATATTTACATGGGCAATCATTTCATCGGAAATAGCTGATGGCTGATGCCAAAGCTGGTGGATCATGTATTCAGAGCCTCACAATGCACAGAACACTTTGGGTAAATGACTGATCTGTGACACAAGAAGTGCAATCTTCTGGTACATAAACATTTTCCCTTGAGTCTAGTTGATGGCAAGGTACAGCAGCTTGGGGAATAAGTCATTGATCTGTTCATTCAGTCAATTCCTCCTCACCCTCCCTCAGATTAGTCCAGTGTCTGAGGGCAATGCAGCCTGGTGAAGTCCATGTGGCAGGTCATGTAGCAAGGTGATACTTAATGCCTGTTGTTTATGATGTGTAGCAGATGAGATGTTTCCTATTCATCTAGTATTTAATCATTCGGAATCAGATCACAAGTGTTCTCAAGTCATTAGAGCAACAGGAAAAACCCTTAGTTATATTATAGACAAAGATTCTGTATCGAGGTCATTGTGTAGAATTCTGGGTAATTAGTCACATTCTTAATCAATCTGTCTGTCTATTTGTCTATATAATATATTTCTTTATTTATCTGACCTATTTTATCTATCTAACCAACCATCAACTAATCTATGTGTGTCTTTGACACATATATGTTTATTTTATTAATTGACTACCAAAATTATCATTAACACCTTTCTCTGTGTTTTCAGCAACAAGCAAAGCAGAATGTTCCTGAGGTCCTAATCTGAAGAAAGGTTAGGGCTGCAAATCACATAGGAGAATATGAAATAAGTATTAGAAGCGTTCTAGAGCTTCCGACGTATTGGTGCCTAAATTACCGCTATATCATATTAACATCAAGCTTTCCTTAGCCCGTTGTACATATAAAGGTGTGTGTATAGATATATATATATATATATATATATATATATATATAATATATTATATATATATATATATATATATAATATATGATGTGTGTGTGTGTGTGTATTAAACATGCCTTTCATTACAGATTAACAGTATAGCGTGTTGTTGAGCTACAGTATTGACCCCGCTGGAGGGGTGTATTAATCCCTGCAAATACATAAAAGATAGGTGTGAAACTAAGGGTCAGCATTATTCCAACACCTAACACAAAGACAACAAATGTATAAATGATGTCTTTAATTAAATATATGACAATTTATTTTAGGATCTCACATAAAGCCTCATTACTAGAATCATCAATACACACGGTGAGGTCATCCACAATTTCCTATCAATGATGATTGTATTGAGACGTTGTGTACCACTGATTGCTCAACTTCATTACCATTAATTAAACAGTCTCTTCGAGGAGTTACTATATCCCAGTGCTGCATAGAGTATATGTAGTCTATTAGAACGATACATAGGTAAACTGGCTCCAAATACAATATTTTGTTTTATAGTTTGAGCATGGTTTAGCTGTGTCACACCAGTAGTTTATCATACTAGCAGCATTTTGCAGTTCTACAGTATGGGTCCAGCGAACACTGATACTACATCGCCCCCAAAATATGCACAAATATCTATCTGTGTATCTTCTATTTACAGCTATCTTTATATATAATATATAGATATATATATATATATAATATACATACACAGATAAACCAATAAGTGTAAAACTAACCACATGATGATTTTTCTCTAATGTAGGAGTAGAGGTAGTAGAGGCAGCAGACGTTGAGTGTCCCTGTGTGTGTGATAAGTTTGCCTACATCCTGCATACCCCATAGCCTCCCGTGTAATAGCCATATTATGTACATCTAGGTTATGATGTTTGGAATAGGGATTTATCTCACTCCAGCGTTTCCATGGCAACAGTTGCATAGACATCTGTGTTTTAATATGAAGAGGACTCCAGCTTTCTAATGTCCCCACAACAGTTGTGTGTATTCTAGGAGGAACCTGTCATGTGGCATGAGGAGAATTTATCACTTATGGAAGGCAGTACTTCTACTACTCTTTAGTGTATGGAGCATCTTCCTGCAAGGAACTTTGATGGAGGATAACCAACCCCACAATATGGTCACACAATTGTTCCGATTTCAATCCTTTTTATGTTGTTACATATTCTGTGAATATAATTTTTTATCCGGCCTCTCTGCTAGTATTGGGGTTTTCATAAATATTCAATACAAATAGGGAAAAAACTTTGGGGTCATTTTACTACGTTAACTTAATTATTTATGGTTAACTAATTACACACACACAACCATATATACATACATATATATTAAGAACATTTAGGGCCTATGTAACACTTCTTTTCCAACAAACTTCGATTATGCCGCACAGAGTTAATATACACCCTTATATAAAAGACTTTCCAGTTTTTTTCCAGCATATATGTTGTATTCCGTCTACTTCTACAGCAGACCCCCACACAGACTCCAGAACCAGCCCTTCTACCCTTAAATATATACATGAGAATAATTCGAGCAAAATACTTCTCTGTGGGGTGGGAGAATGGAAAAGGCCGAGGGGGGATTTATAAAGTTTCCCTCCACAGCACAGTCTAATAATCATCATTATTATTATTATTCTCCACAAGCCATGGATCTGTTGTAAATGGACTTTTCAAGCTCTTTACTAGGAAAATAAAGCCATTTTCTCTAAAAGGCCATAACTAACATTGCAGGGAGAACATCGTTGCCTGAGTGCAGGGGACATCATGAATTGTGGACCTGGCATGGCAGCACATAATAAGGACCTAGACAGGGGGACCTGAAGCTGCCCCAATTCTGCAGGCATGCTGGCTGTCATACCGCTATCAATAGACCAGTGTATTTAGGCAAAATACGTAAGTTTAGGAAATAAAGCCACACACACAGCAGCTATGGCATCAGACCAACCACATGACTGGCATCTCACAACACTTCTGTGAAAACAAGAAAAGTCAAACTATTTTCATAAAAATCAGACCATTGCCTTGAGCTTGAGGTCTCTCCACATTATTGAGGAGGTCATGGTGTGTAACATACAATTTGCACATTACTCGGAGCTTCCTTCGTGTGTGACGTCACATATGGGGGTAAAATTATATATATAATATATATCATATATATATATATATATATATATCTATATAATAATGCAGATTGCTACTGAATTGCTGATTTTCGGTATACAATATTCATGTCTTTGATGAAGGAATTGAACTCTTTAGATGTAGTAAGTCTGATTTCTTCTAATTTCCCACATATGTCTCACCCTGCCCTCTCTCTCCCCCCCCCTCTCTGCTGCTTATTGATTTATGCACTGGACCCGGTGTATGAATGAGACGCTAATAGATTACATTCAATGGACTCAGTGTAATCCTAATTGAGGCTGATTGATCCTGAGCGGCTTCCGTCACACAATAATGACATTTCCATCATTAGGCCGGATTCTTTTATCACAAGAACTTCATCTCATTCCTACATAGTTTCTCTCAGTTACAGGAGCACTGCTCATTTTACAGCTCTTCTCCATTAATAAAAACATTCAGGTTAGAGAAATCCTAATCTACATGAAATATAGATCTAGATTTTCTCTAGATCTAGAGCTACATTATTTTGGTGTTCTATGCATTACAATCCGCAGCCGACTAAATTGGTCGATGTGATATAGAAGAGTGGCTTTTATTCAATTCAATACGATTCATTTAATAACCATATGGTGAAATAATTGTTATGATGTATGTGTCCCTCTGCCATGTACTTTCCAGGGATATGCAGCTCACGGGAATATTATATACAAGTTGTGAATAAAGTTTACACGGAAACTAGAATTAGCAACAGCGATAGCTGCTATATACTGGATGAAGCGATGAAGTTTCATATATCGGGAAGGAGATCTTTTCATTATTAATCCCTTTTTGTACAAAAATTTAGCATCTAAAAATGTACTTCGATTATATTACAATACATTTTACAAAAATAATAATGAGATAAATGATTTTACACAGAAACCTGATTTTTTATTATTTTCGGGTACAGAAAAAAAGTTGCTGGAAATTTATGTGCAATAAACGGGAGAAGCAAAAGTAACTAAACTACAGCAATGACAAGCGATATCGAAGGAAGAAAAATAAAAGTATAAATGTGACAGAGATAATATATATGCCTGAAGATATTTTATGTTAAAAATAATTCAAGTAGTAACTATGTTATAAATGCAAATTCCGGCTCGAACAAAGTCGGGAAATCATAAGCGAACACTATAATATATATATATATATACTATACCAGTGCTCATGAATATTTTAAAGGGGAGCTGTGATTGGTTGCCATGGGCAACTGGAAATATTCTGACTTTCAGACTGCTTGATAAATCTGCCCCTGTATGTATATTTGATGTGTGTATACTGTATGTATGTTTATGCTGCATGTGTGTATATATGATGTGTATATGCTGTATGTTTATAAATATATAAATGTGTGTATATGTGAGCGTATAAATATATAGTATTATATATGATTGTAATTTACATTTGATATACAAGAGATATAATAGAGGCTAAAGATCTTGCATCAGAACCACAGCAATGGGAGCACCAATACACCACCATCCAGCACATCATCATCTGTGCAACAATATATCTATATATATATATATATATATATATATATATATATATAGTGTATCGCTTATGATTTCCCGACTTTGTCGAGCCGGAAATTTGCATTTATGAAACATAGTTACTACTTGAATTATTTTTATACATAAAATATCTTCAGGCTAATATTATATTACTTCTGTCACATTTATACTTTTATTTTTCTTCCTTCGATATCGCTTGTCATTGCTGTAGTTTAGTTACTTTGCTTCCCGTTTTAATTGTACATAAAATTTCCAGCAACTTTTTTTCTGTACCGGAAAATAATAAAAATATCAGGTTTCTGTGTAAAAATCATTATTCTCATTATTATTTTGTAAAATGTATTGTAATATAATCGAAGTACATTTTTAGATGCTAAATTTTTTGTACATAAAAGGGATTTATATAATGGAAATATCTCCTTCCCGATATATGAAACTTCATCGCTTCATCCAGTATATAGCAGCTATCGCCTATTTCCCTGCTGCTAATTCTAGTTTCCGTGTAAACTTTATTCACAACTTGTATATAATATTCCCGTGAGCTGCATATCCCTGGAAAGTACATGGCAGAGGGACACATACATCATAACAATTATTTCACCATATGGTTATTAAATGAATCGTATCGACCAATTTAGTCGGCTGCGGATTGTAATGCATAGAACACCAAAATAATGTAGCTCTAGATCTAGAGAAATATCTAGATCTATATTTTCCATGTAGATTAGGATTTCTCTAACCTGAATGTTATTATTAATGGAGAAAGAGCTGTAATAAATGAGCAGTGCTCCTGTAACTGAGAGGAAACGTATGTAGGAATGAGATGAAGTTCTTGTGATTAAAAGAATCCGGCCTAATGATGGAAATGTCATTATTTGTGTGACGGAAGCCGCTCAGGATCAATCAGCCTCAATTAGGATTACACTGAGTCCATTGAATGTAATCTATTAGCGTCTCATTTCACACACGGGTCCAGTGCATAAATCAATAAGCAGCAGAAGGGGGGAGAGAGAGGGCAGGGTGAGACATAGGTGGGAAATTAAGAAGAAATCAGACTTACTACATCTAAAGAGTCAATTCCTTCATCAATAGACATGAATATTGTATACCGAAAATCAGCACATTCAGTAGCAATCTGCATTATATATATATATATATATATATATATATATATATATATATATATATATATATATATATATATAATTTTACCCCCCATATGTGACGTCACACACGAAGGAAGCTCCGAGTAATGTGCAAATTGTATGTTACACACCAGTGACCTCCTCAATAATGTGGAGAGACCTCAAGCTCAAGGCAATGGTCTGATTTTTTATGAAAATAGTTTGACTTTTCTTGTTTTTACAAGAAGTGTTGTGAGATGCCAGTCATGTGGTTGGTCTGGATGCCATAGCTGCTGTGTGTGTGGCTTTATTTTCCTAAACTTACGTATTTTGCCTAAATACACTGGTCTATTGATAGCGGTATGACAGCCAAGCATGCCTGCAGGAATTGGGGCAGGCTCTCAGGTCCCCCTGTCTAGGTCCTTATTATGTGCTGCCATGCCAGGTCCACAATTCATGATGTCCCCTGCACTCAGGCAACGATGTTCTCCCTGCAATGTTGAGTTAATGGCCATTTAGAGAAATGGCTTTATTTTCCTAGTAAAGAGCTTGAAAAGTCCATTTACAACAGATCCAGTGGCTTGTGGAGAATAATAATAATAATGATGATTATTAGACTGTGCTGTGGAGGGAAACTTTATAAATCCCCCCTCGGCCTTTTCCATTCTCCCACCCACAGAGAAGATTATTTTGCTCGAATTATTCTCATGTATATATTTAAGGGTAGAAGGGCTGGTTCTGGAGTCTGTGTGGGAGGTCTGCTGTAGAGGTAGACGGAATACAACATATATGCTGGAAAAAAACTGGAAAGTCTTTATATAAAGGGTGTATATTAACTCTGTGCGGCATAATCGAAGTTTGTATGGAAAAGAAGTGTTACATAGGGCCCTAAATGTTCTGATATATATATGTATGTATATATGTATGTGTGTGTGTAATTAGTTGACCATAAATAATTACAAGTTAACAGTAGTAAAATGACCCCAAAGTTTTTTTTCCCCATATTTGTATTGAATATTTATGAAAACCCCAATACATAGCAGAGAGGCCGGATAAAAATTATATTCACAGAAATATGTAACAACATAAAAAGGATTGAAATCGGAACAATTGTGTGACCATATTGTGGGGTTGGTTATCCTCCATCAAAGTTCCTTGCAGGGAAGATGCTCCATACACTAAAGAGTAGTAGAAGTACTGCCTTCCATAAGTGATAAATTCTCCTCATGCCACATGACAGGTTCCTCCTAGAATACACAACAACTGTTGTGGGGACATTAGAAAGCTGGAGTCCTCTTCATATTAAAACAACAGATAGTCTATGCATTCTGTTGCCATGGAAACGCTGGAAGTGAGATAAATCCCTATTCCAAACATATCATAACCTAGATGTAACATAATATGGCTATTACACTGGGAGGCTATGGGGTAGTGCAGGATGTAGGCAAACTTATCACACCAGACACAGGGACACTCAACGTCTGCTGCCTCTACTACCTCTACTCCTACATTAGAGAAAAATCATCATGTGGGTTAGTTTTACACTTTATTGGTTTATACTGGTGTATGTATATATATATAACAGATAGCTGTAAATAGATAGATACACAGATAGATATTTGTGCATATTTTGGGGGCGATGTAGTATCAGTGTTCGCTGGACCCATACTGTAGAACTGCAAAATGCTGCTAGTATGATAAACTACTGGTGTGAACACAGCATAAACCATGCTCAAACATATAACAAAATATTGTATTTAGAGCCAGTTTATCCTATGTATCGTTCTAATAGACTACTATACTCTATGCAGCACTGGGATATAGTAACTCCTCGAAGAGACTTGTTTTAATTAATGGTAATGAAGTTGAGCAATCAGTGGTACAACACGTCTCAATACAATCATCATTGATAGGAAAGTTGTGGATGACTCCACCGTGTGTATTGATGATTCTAGTAATGAGGCTTTATGTGAGATCCTAAAATATAATGTCATATATTTAATTAAAGACATCATTTATACATGTGTTGTCTTTGTGTTAGGTGTTGGAATAATGCTGACCCTTAGTTTCACACGTATCTTTTATAGTATTTGCAGGGATTAATACACCCCTCCAGCGGGGTCAATACTGTAGCTCAACAATACGCTCTACTGTTAATCTGTAATGAAAGGCATGTTTAATACACACACACACATATAATATATATATATATATATACACACACACACACTTTATAATGTACAACGGGCTAAGGAAAGCTTAGATGTTAATATGGATATAGCTGTAATTTAGGCACCCAACACGTCTGAATGCTGCTAGAACGCTTCTAATACTTCTAATATTTCATATTCTCCTGATGTGATTTGCAGCCACTAACCTTTCTTCAGATTAAGGACCTTCAGGAACATTCTGCTTTGCTTGTTGCTGAAACACAGAGAAAGGTGTTAATGATATATTTGGTAGTCAATTAATTAAAATAAGACATATATGTGTCATAAGACACACATAGATATGTAGATGATGGTTGGTAGATAGATAATAAATAGGTCAGATAAATAAATAAATATATTATATAGACAAAGAGACAGACAGATTGATTAAGAATGTGACTAAATTAACCCAGAATTCTACACAATGACCTCGATACAAGAATCTTTGTCTATAATATAACTAAAGGGTTTTTCCTGTTGCTCTAATGACTTGAGAACACTTGTGATCTGATTCCGAATGATTAAAATACTAGATGAATCGGAAACATCTCATCTGCTACACATCATAAACAACAGGCAGTAAGTATCACCTTGCTACATGACCTTGCCACATGGACTTCACCAGGCTGCATTGCCTCCAGACACTGGACTAATCTGAGGGAGGTGAGGGAGGAATTGACTGAATGAAACAGATCAATGACTTATTCCCCAAGCTGCTTGTACCTTGCCATACAACTAGACTACAAGGGAAAATGTTGTATGTACCAGAAGAGTGCACTTCTTGTGGTCACAGATCAGTCATTTAACCCAAAGTGTTCTGTGCAATGTGAGGCCTCTGAATACATGATCCACCAGCTTTGGCATCAGCCATCAGCTATTTCCGGTGAAATGATTGCCCATGTAAATATGTTTATACACTGACAAAATATCTATAGCTACTCCCAGGAGCACATTACCATTTCATGAGTTTGGAAATATAAGGGTCTCTTTAAACATATGTAATTATTATTATCTATATTATCTATCTATTAATATTATCTATAGACTGAATGTAATAGATCAGGCCTTAAGACTGCAATATGCTCGTCGGATTGTAAAAAAAAAATTGCAAACAAAATACAATTGCATCTCTTGACTAGGTTATTCTATTATGAAAAGGAATCTTTCCATGTATCAGAGCCTGTTGACTAGGGACTCTTTCATATTTCCTAAGACAGGACATCTTGATTTGTCCAGTAATTAGACACTTTCCACTAATGGAAGTTATTGCATATATTATAGGCACGCACCTGATTAAGAATGAACTCACTGCTTAGGGTGGACTTCATTATGTAATGTCATTTAATGATGAAATCAGCCTTCACTATGGAAATAGAGGCGGACACAAACTCCAATGTACATTGCCTTCTAGAAGTGAATCACCTACAATTGCATTTTACAAACCATTCACTAGAATGCAGTATTTCTAGTGTTGCAGGTCACTACTTGTATGAATATTTCTATCTATTTTACTGGACTTTAAGGTTTTATAATAAAGTAATCTAATTTTAGAATTTCATCAGCTAATATTATTGCAGAAAAATGTGATGGAAATAAAAATAATAATATGCCATAATATAAAAATAATAACTCCAATATAAACCATATAGAATAATGCTATTATATATAATACAACAGTTATAAACATCAATATAAACCAATAAACAATACTAATAATAACAACACTGAAGTATTTCCGTCCAGAAGAAAAAAAGTTTTTTTTTTCTCCAGTTTTTACATTACATTTCGTATAATACTAAAAAGGAACATACAGTGCACAAATAATTATTTAACTGAACAAGGCGCTGAAAGTTAGTAAATGAACTTCCCCTGCCTTTTGGCACCTTGGCACCATTGCCAACAAATTACGTTTCACCGGCATTTTTAACTCCAGGACGCCCCTGGCAATTTTTTGTCCGATTTCGTGGATATTTGTTCTGTTTGTGTGTGTTACTTATTGCCCATCTGTAGAGTGCAGCAGATACCTGATGTCTCTTGTATGTGTTTTGTATGTTTACTTGTCTCTTTTTGTGCATCTTACTTCTCTAAATCAAGGTGCATTGATGCCAAACAGTGATGAAATAGGAAGAAAAGCCAATTGCTGCACTGAGGTGGGGGATAGCTGCTAGGAATCCGCCTGCAACAGTGGAGAAGTCAGTAATTGCTGGAGACAGGGAGAGCTGGGGGTTGGGCTGAGAGATCCATGTATAAATAGTGGGATCTCAAATTGAAAGGCATAAATAACAGCAGGAGTGATCTAACCCTATGCAGTTCATCCTCGACGGGGAGAAAGGGGGGAGAAACAAGAAGGAGAAGCTTCAAGGGGACGTGTAGATCTCCTAGTACAGACCAAGTGGATCTCTGTGGATACAAGATCACAGGGCGCAGCAGCCATGGAAGAACTTACTGCTTTTGTATCTAAGTCATTTGACCAAAAGAGCAAGGATGGCAGCAGTGGTGGCAGCAGCAAGAAGGAGACCATTACATACAGGGAAGTTCTGGAGACTGGCTTAGCCCGGGCCAGGGAACTGGGCAACTCTGATGGCAACCTCCAGGACATTACAGACAATAGCAACCACTGCTCACTGCACCTCTACAAGGAGCACACAGACATTGACAAGGACAAGCTCAAAGACTACAGCAGCAGCAGGATATCCGAGGGTGAGTATCATCTCTATGAACTGTACTATATATGGACTGTACTGTATGGACTGCACAGGGAAAACTTCCAGCCATTACACACGCCAGTGCATGAGCCAGAACTGTATTTACTGCTGAACAGATTCTAACAATTATGTGTCATGCTAAAGCAACGCCAACTGCTACACTACACCATTATATTATAATATATGTATCTTCATCTGTATGTAGTAATAATAAGAATGACGAATTCAGATTTCTTGTTAGAATATATATATATATATATAATATTATATATATATATATATATATATATATATATATATTCGTAAGAATTGTAAGCATACCTTGTTGAAGCTTTCCTATAGTAAAAGGAAGTATGTGAGGGGTTATATTCAGTTCTGTCGTTGATAATGTCTGACAACTTCCGGATAGTTTTACTGTTAATGATTATGAATCATTATAAGGCCCAGTTGTAGATTATAAAGCACATGTCAGGAGGGCTCCATTCTGCAATATCAGAGGCAATAGACATTAGGCTCACTAAATATTTTTTGGTTCACTTAGGGAAACAGGTGTCCTTCTTTCAAATAGTTATCATGGCTATTGCTTTTACAAAGACATATTGCAAACAGCCTGGAAAACATGTGGCTCTGTGGGGAGGGGCTGGGGGGCTAAAACGTTTTCATCTGGTGGGACACAAGGTGAAACTAAATTAAAAACAAGACATGGAAGATCAGGATGGAGGAAGTATAAATGTGTTCTGTGGTGCTATTATGTGTTATGTGTCTTGGGAAGCATCAGTGTATGTGCAATATGCACAGTTTCATACACTTATAGCAAAGTTACAATCCACAGATAATTCATTGATAATGTAATAGTCTATTTAGCAACTTTATCTACTTTCTAAAATACTATATTACATTATAATAATTACTGTATATCATATTTCTATTTATTTTTTTGTGCACAGAAAGTACAAACTAAACATTTCAATAAAACTCATATTAATTTAAATGTATTTTTATTAAAAATGAAATATTTAACTGCATGTCATCACATAATAATTACACATGGCAGTCACTGGAAAATATATTATAATGTCATTGTGTGGAATCTCTGGTCACTTATTACACCCGTGCTTTCACTGCAAATATTTGAAAACTTTGTGGAACAGAAGAACAATAGCATTACCCAGCACACAACACTAAATAGAACTCTAGTTTTAGAAAAGTTTCTGTATGGACTTGTATTTAAAACGTAATATCGCTTTTCAGTGCTAATATTTATATAGTATGATTCTAATTGTAATAATACCAATAATGATTAAAAAATAACCTCCTGCTAATATAAATACCGTACTGCTTTTTATAATTTTGGTCAGGCATCTCATTACATCAGCATAAAGAGATGAAGGTTTGAAACTTCCTAATTGAGGTCCCATTAATCACCCCCAGAGCCTATTTTGCTTTTTTCATTGAAGATGTATTTATAAAAACAGAGTTTCTGTTCTGTTCTTTTCCTGTTAATACAGAAAAATCTACAGAGAGACTGAACTGTAAAGTGTGGATAACAGAATACATTGTGCATAAGTGTTTTTTGAAAAACAAATCTTAGTAAATGATAATTAACATATTATAAAGCAGGTTATTGTAAAATGATCTATCTTTCCATCTTTCTTAATATCTTAATATATATCTATTACTTGCTACAAGTTGTTTCAGAATCATTGAGATGAGACAGTGGTAGAACATGAACCCTAGAGAATGGGCATAGTGTAATGTTTGCTGTTAATCTATTTATCCTATGTAATGAAGCCACATAGCAGAGCGAGCTGGATTTATTTTCCTTATTAAATGCTATGAAATACATACAGATCCTCGATCGGTGTGTATTACCATTCAGTAGATGAAGAATTGATTTCCCTGCCTGTGTCCTCTGCACCGCTATTGGACTAATAGTAATCGATTGAGAATACATTAAGACATATCTGTTCGGATAGGACGAGCAGTTCATGAAATACATGACGGATGAAGAGTCTTTATTAACATTACTTAGTTCTTCCTTCCCAAGGAAAATCACATTTCATCCATCAATTATTCTAGAGCTAAATAAAAACTAGAAGAGGAAGTGCCTCTTGTTAATTGTAGATGAGGTCCAGGGTCATTTGTCTCTAGGAGAAAGCTTTATGTAGGGGGATCATTTATCATAGATACATTATAGTGGCATGTGATAAAATTTGTCTAGTCTCTGCACAGGCTGGGGAACAAATGCACAACATGCTATGGTATTGATGGGGGTCCCTGTGTCCACAGGAATCTACGAGTGTAAGGACAAGAGGGAAGACGTGAAATCAGAGGATGAAGATGGACAAACCAAACTGAAGCAGAGAAGAAGCAGAACCAATTTTACATTAGAGCAGTTAAATGAACTAGAAAGACTGTTCGATGAGACTCACTATCCTGATGCATTTATGAGAGAGGAGCTAAGTCAGAGGCTGGGACTCTCTGAGGCAAGGGTTCAGGTAAGGAGATAAACTATCACCTAATGTCATCACAAACTACTACATAATCATCACTTCCTAGGCATTTTCAGATGTTTGCCTTATATGACTGTCTATGTATTTATCTGGACATAAATCTATCTATGTATTTATCTTTTTATCTATATTCTATCAATCATCTACCTTTATCTTAATCATTGATCGAATTACAGACTCTACATTGTTTACACCATTAATTCAAATAAATAATAATAAAACAAGAGCAAAAACACTCTTCAAAGTCGAGTAAGATTGTGTGTAACAGAAAGTTAGCTGGGCTATAAAGTTCGTCATCGTCATTAACAAGAAAATGTGTATAAAATATACAGCAAAAATGTAATGATATCATTTAATTTTAAAATTATATGTAAAACTTAAAATATATTAAATGAGATAACAGAAATAAGCAAATTGGCTTAATTATTAAGATTAAAAACGTGCATTAAAACATGCTATCACACTATGAAATCTATCTATCTAGCTAGCTAGCAATCTACTTAGCGGGGACAATGATTATATTCCTCAGGCTTTCTACCTCATTATAAAGAAAAGGCAACTGGTGTCCAGAGCACACATGCAGCTTTCTGTATGCCACCGGCCACAACACCCCTTTGGCAGCACAAGCACATTTGGTCTTATTAGTTTTTAGCCCAATTTCGCAGCTTCTGTTGGTGCCACCGCAGAATAGAATAGGCCCCTTTAGAGGTTCTTTGGCTGCTTTGGGGCTGGATTATCCTGAGCCGGGGGGTGAAGGTGCCCCAGCTGACCTGCTTGACAGCCATATGGATTTATGACATCCAAGTCCTCCCCATCTGCTCCCTCTCTCTGCCTTTAAAGTGCTGGAAACACAATCCTGAAAATGACGATTATTTAGTCAGTAAAACGTATTTACGAGCTTTTAGCAAAGCATTCAGCCTTTATGACAGGACGCAATGAATTAAATCTCTATTAGACTGAATCATAACTTCTTCTGCCTCAAAAATAATCGATATACACAACAAGCACGACAAGCACAAGTAGACATGTAAAGAAACCAAACTAAACATTGCACTAATATTAACAACTAATATTGTAACAGGGAATACTATTATTTCATTACTTGTAGATCGTCGCAAATCCTACATATTGAATCATGTATTTGCATGTGGAATTGGTGAAAAAGATAAAAATACATACAACACAACAACGCTATTAATATATATATATATATATATATATATATATATATATATATATATTTACTATTACTATTCATGTATGATATATATATATATATATATATATATATATATACAGTATATATATATATATCATATCAGACAATCCGCCATGTCTATTTTCCATGTAGCTGTATAGCTGAATAGGTTCTCAGTTTTATCACCATTAGCAAAGATCTGCTGTTACTCATCTATAATATCTTCCAGTGCCTTGATGTGTTGTTTCTTGAAAAACAGATTACTTGTAATGTCGCTATTTAGTATAGAGTAGCACCTTCTCAGGATGTCCAAAGCTTCAGAAAATTGCTCCCTAAACTACTTTCAGATCTCAACCAAAATGTCTATATTGATTCAGGTGGAGACATGAAAAAAAACTTTGGAGCTTTGAAAAAAAAAACCCCTATTTGGAATAGAAATAGTTGGACAGTTTGGGGAAGAGGAAGCTAATTATGTGACAGAAAATCAGAACATTCCTAATAACGTGTATTAGTAATGAAGGGGAGGAGGAGGATGTTGGGGGGGGGGGTTATATGGTAAATCCTCTATGGTGGCTTGTTGTAATAAGCACACACTGTCCTTGTTGTTAGAAGATACAGTTTCAATTGAGAGTGGAAATTTGCTGTAAATAAATTGCTGCTCTTCTGCCTGCCTGCTCCTTATTAACCTTTTATTTTTAGCGTGTCCTGGAACCCCATACCACCCAGCTGTCAGGGTTATAATTGAAAGTTATGAGCCCATAGTGAGGAGCAGGCAGTAATTCAATTACAAGAAATATCTCTTGCTTTATGGCGCACAGCTAAATTAAATGTCATTATTCACTGTCTGTAATGGAAATCAAAAGGAAATCAGATTAGAGTATTTGTGAAAGAAATCACTGAGTGATCCTTAATGAAGAAATAACTGTCCAAAACAGTGTACTGCGCTTTACTTAGCAGATCCAGCTCTAATGGGGATTGATCCCGACCCTGATGGATTATTGCTCAACCTACTGGCTCATTTATCACTTTTATTTGTCATCATAACCTCATGTGTTTTTTTTTGCTTGTCCCATGTATTTATTCCAAATAAGTGGCCAGCCAATGTGCCAGGAGCTAGCCAAAAGTGTCCCCTCTCTTTAGACCATAATCACATTACACGCTGATTGCGCTTCTTCCTTTGTCTGCGGGACCTCCACACACAACAGCATCTAGTGAATTCACACTGCCCCTAAGCTGCAGTGTGGCTTTGATAAAGTAAAGGGATCAGTATCACAGGGCCAAATAGCGATTGCGGTGGGCCATGTAAACTATGCTGACCCCCTATTAAAAAAAACCTCGTCTCTGAAGTATGGGGCAACTACTCACACTTTTACAGATGACATTGCTCTCCAAGCACTGTGATGAATGTCTTCCAGAGTTTCTTTACACTAATTACTGCCTTGTAAATGACCATCATTAAAGCAATTGAACAAAGCTTGGAGGGGAATGCAAAGCAGAAAGTACAGCCACGCTGAAATAGTAGTTTTTGTCTAAATGGACGTTTTGGAAAGAACTTCCCATTTTTCTGCTGATTTTTACTATGGCTCCCTTCTTTCAAGTTCGTGATATCTTAATTATTTTTTAGAAAAATAGTGATATATGATTTAAACTGCAATTCACATTTTCTTTATAATAAAAAAAAATTACGCTGCATCATTTCCAAAAACGTCATTTAGGAGTTTAGTAAAATGAGAAAGGGAGAAAAGTATGAAAATTCTGCACCTGTCAGAACAGAAAATGTTAGGGATAAGGTAGTTTCTAAGAACTTTACACTGCTCAATTTGTGAATGGCCAGTGACCATCCTAAATGATGAGGACAAACTGGGATCAATGTTTTCTAGAGATAATAGTTCATGTTTAGATAAAAGGAATTTTATAATTCATATACATATATTTGATATAAATACATATTTATGTATGTATATATGTATGTATTAATCTATCTATTTATCTATCTATTATATGCATCAATCATCTATCTATCTGTCTATATCTCTGTAAATATATTATCTATCTTTTTTACTTAAAGTAAAACTTTTTAAAGTCTATGTATGTATGTATGTATCTATCATCTATCTATCTATCTATCTGTCTGTCTGTCTGTCTGTCTGTCTGTCTATCTATCTATCTATCTATCTATCTATCTATCTATCTATCTATCTATCTGTCTATCTTTCATCTATCTATCTATATATCCATCCATTAATATATGAATCAACCATCTAACTATCTTATGCCTATGTCTCTCTCTCTGCTCCTAGCTAATTCCTCTGTTCAGTTTGGTGGTATGAAATAATTACCAACATACACCACTCTCTTACAAAACAAGATTATCTATTCAGATAATCATGTTTATACTTATGTTCTGTTAATAAGTAAAGTAAAGGATTGAGTATCACAAAAAGGGTTATTAGAGCTGTAGGTCCTCAACAAAAAGAGATTCAACTAGACAATATCTAAATAGGTGATTTGTCAGGTTTAGTGTGATAAATAAAAATTATGAAGGGAGGCAAAGAAATAGTACTGTATATGTTATGTTACTGTATTTACTATGAAAAGTGTTATTTATATGTATTGAATGTATTTTAGAACTATATTGGATATTCAGACACAGAAGAAATAAGAGTCAGAGCCAATATAGTGAAAGCTTGACAGGTTTAAGAGGTCATATTTAGAATGAGCTCAAGAATACAGAACCCATAACATTCAACTTTATTTTCCAAAATATTACCTAAAACTTCTGTAGCACATTGGACATATACATTATATATATTCTTCTTGTTGTTGTTACATGTAAGCATATATTTTCATAAAGATATAATAAAGATTTAACATATGTAACTTTCGAATATGATGTTATTATATGTTATTATTCCTGAACCACCTATACATAGAGGGTCTTCAACCTCTGTAATGTTTCTCAGGTATGGTTTCAGAATCGAAGAGCAAAATGTAGAAAACAAGAAAATCAAATGCATAAAGGTGGGTACGGTGAGTAGATCCAAACCCAATGCAATCTTGGTCTTTATTCAGGTGGCAGAGGGTTCTTCCATTTTTATATTGCATAAAAAGTATATTTGCTGGTAGCTTGGAAGCACAACTAGTCAAAGTTTTTCACATTTCATCCCAAGTAGTTGAATATGATTACATTCTCACAGCATATATGTCAGCAGTCTGCTGTGAATTAGGGAACCAGGGATTCAGTAGCAAGCAAGTATCCTTAAACTTGTACATTTTCCACTGCTTATATAACCTTCAAATTGGATTATATTAATATAGTGTGGAAAAAGAAGTATCCAGTGAGGCACCAGGGAAGAAGTAATATAATATATAATATTTTACTTATCAGTTATTGTGTATTTGTAAAAATGAGATAAAGCAAGAGATTTTTTCTAATATTTATACTTATATATATATTTATATTTATGCTTATCTGATGTTTATGTATTCACCATTTTATGCGGATTAAGTTAGGTTGGCTAGAAAATACCTATTTTAATACTACACAAATAGGACAGTCAAATACTACATGTGCATGGAGATGAATGGTGAATAGTAGATTATCAATCAATCATCATCATTGTGAATAATGACTTAATATAAGTTTAGAAGGCCTTATATATTTCACCTACAGTCTTTAGGGCTTGTTGTTTAAGATTCAATGTGTATTTTAGTGAATTTAGTATGTATTCTGATCCAAAAAGTAAACCAATTCCATGAAGATTAACCAAGTGAAACTACTTTTTGCACCCAATTTACTATTTCAGTAAGGTTTAGTAAGGTGTTTCAAATGTATCAATTAAACCATTTGCAAAAGAAAACAATCACTTTGACATGTGAACATTATTTATTTCTACATTTTTTATAGGAGTCATTTTGGGAACAGCAAGTCATTTAGAGACATGTAGAGTTGCACCATATGTGAACATGGGAGCACTGAGGATGCCTTTCCAACAGGTAACTCCAGATTAAGATTGCAGTCCACATAATGTAAAATCCAATATAAATCATGATAAAAATGATGTTTCTCATATTTCCTCTCACCCAGGTGTAATTTATCATTTGATGATCATGTATTAGATTTGATCCTAATTGACTGTCTTAAATTTGTGGCAATGGCTGTTTTCACTGAATATGTCAGCCTTGTGGCAATATTTTGTGTTACACCCCTCCATGTGAGGTACTGGAATCTTGTAATTTTATACCTCTTAAGTTTCTAAAGACTCATTTATGCCCAATGTAAAGCTGAGTTAAATGGCCTCCTACTTTTCAATTAATTTTGAATTAAAAAAAATATTAAAATTGTATATAATTTATCTCCTCTTATGAACATCCCTTCCTGATAAAACATTTTTTTTTCTGATGTGATTTTGGATTAGATAGAAGATATATGCAGTGGGGAAGGGGGAGGAGTGAGTCACAGCAGCTAGGTCTTCCCCCTCTAGCTCACAGACAACTGCATATTGTAACAGAGGGGAAAGCTACTGAAAATTAAAATAAAAAGTCACATAATGGTTAAAAATTGTATATCTAGGCTAAGTTCACACTATTGTTAAAACCTCCAGTTCTTACCTTTTTTTTTTTTTTTTTAAAAAGTAAGGAACGGAGATTTAAAATATAATAAAAAAAACCCATTGCCATCAATGTAAATTTGATCTGTTATGTTCAGTTTGGGATTTATCCGTTATAGATGTGTTTTTTTTCTAATGGAGAAAAAGTACTGTAGCCACCGTCATTTTTTCCGCCAAAAAAACGCATGGATAAGAGGATGCTTGGCAAACTGACCATAATGGATGACATAAGGCTTTCATTGATGTCAATGGGATTTTTAATTGATATGTTAAACCTCCGTTCTTTCCTTTTTTTAAAACAGAGGTAAGGAATGGAGGTTTGAACGGTAGTGTGAATTTAGCCTTACTCATGTACACACTCAGGACTATTAATTTATTGTTGGAAGATTAGGTACGCTTCAACACTGGATATCTTTGAAAGCTGTCTGTCCCTTTAAAAGTAGTGTTAAATTCTACACTGTTTCAAGTAGCAGATGTGAAAGAGATTTCCAAAACTGACAACTAATAGATGATTACAAGATAGGTCAATAGGTCAATTAGCCAATATCCCCTAAAGCGGAAAGTTCTTTAAGCGGTGTAGTGGCTTTTTAGTCTTGGACAACCCCTTTAAGATGATATCCTGCCAATAGGAAACCATTGACCCCACATTTAATTCACAGATTATTTGTCTGAATTGTGAGTTTTTCTTTAGTCCATGACTAAACAGCGACTTTAGTCACAAAATATGAAGATCACAATGTTGGATTTTTCTGTCTTTTCGGCAGCTGCAGCACAAAACTGGCGCAAACACTTTACAAATACATGTGCAAGGTTTGCACTTTCTTTCTAGTGAAAAGTCAGATAGAAAACTGGTGCAGGGAGTTTAATAGATCTGGACCATTGAGTTGCAAGTAATATAAACCTAAATATAATTTTTTGCTAGCTCTTGGGTGCTGTCTCATGGCGTCCTCTTGTCCCCCGCCTTGTTTCTTTCACTCGGCTTTCCGGCAGTGTCGGCAGAGGCACATCCACGCTCTCTGCCCGTTTAAGCGCACACGGCCTGATGTCATCAGGCTGCAACACGCCATGTCGTAGTGTGCGTGGGAACAGAGCAGAGACATGCCTCTCCCTGCGCTGCCGGAAAGCCGGAGCTGAGCTGATAAGACGAGCCAGGGGAAAAGGACACAAAAGAGGAGGTGAGTACTAAGTTTATTATTTTATCAGGCAGGCAGTGCATTTTATTAAGAGGGAAGTGCTGGACACTATATTTAAAGGGGGCAGTACTGGACACTTTATTTAAAAGGGACACTGCTGGACACTTTATTTAAAGGGGGCACTGCTGTACACTTTATTTAAAGGGGGCACTGCTGGACATTTTTTTTAAAGGGGGCACTGCTGGACATTTCTTTAAAGGGAACACAGCTGGACTTTTTTGTAAAAGGGCATTGCTAGACATTTTTGTAAAGGGAGACATTGCTGGACAATTCCTTAAAGGGGGGCTCTGCTGGACGTTATTTTTTAAAAGGGGGCCCTGCTTGACATTTTATTTTAAAGGGGGACTATGATGGACATTTTAGTGATGATGCAAGGCTGCTATTGCACATTTTATTAAAGAGTAGTTGCTGCATTTTTCAACCTAGGCTTATACTCGAGTCAATAAGTTTTGACAGTTTTTTTGTGGCGTAAATAGGTACCTTGGCTTATACTCAGGTCCCTTGTCCTAAGTGTGTCCAGTAACCTTTAATAAAATAATACACACAATTGGGACAATATATCATGCCAGTTATTGGGTCACATGGCATGAAAAAAGGTCACAATTCCTGGTGTAAACTTGAGCCTTTTGCACACCATGTGGCACTTTTAAAAAGGCATGGCAGGGAACAAGGCAGGCCAGGGCTGGGGATGCACTGGCCAGTCAAAAACGTGGCACAGGTTATAGGCAGATCAGGCCTGGTATAGGTTTCAATTCTGTCACACAAGTGCTGTACCAGAATTGCTAAGATATTGGAAACTGCTGGGTGCGTTGAGGAAAACAATGCACTAGTCTTAAAGTGGTACATTTAATTGAATTCATCTGCTATATATGTACATTTCTTCAATTGGATGTAATTAAAAAAATGTACCCGTGTGAAGATAAATTCCCATAAATGTAGTCATTTAGTCCCTTAGAAATGAGATTGTTGTCTTTGGATACAACAACCTCGGCTGGAGTGATTGCACCAACAAACAAATTGTTGCATTAGAAATATTCGGGACGGGTTACTGCATGTCCCACAGCTGTCCTGGGGTAATGAACACTGAATCCCGGTGTTCAGGCAGGGCTCAATAGTGCATATGTGGCCCCTGCTACCAGAGTGCAGCAATGGTCATATCCAAGGACAGCTAACTTGTTTTTTAGGCGACATAGTGAAATTATCTTCACAGAGGTACATTTTTGTAATAACTTGCAATTGTAGAAATGTATATATATGGCAGATGAATTAAATTAAATCTGAATCCCCAGCTGAGAATACCCTTTAGTACATCGGCCCCAATGTGTGCTGCTCACATCAGTAGATTGAATATAATTGTAATGTGTTTTGATCCTGTTACTTATTGAATTAATAAACATTTATATGTACATATGTCATATTTACCTGTAAATTGTTTATCTTGATTGTATGACTAGTTGAGTATGAATTATTACAGATGCTGTGGCACTCATGGAACTTATGTTGGCCTAATTCCTGCTTACTGATGAAAAGATTAACTATGATTCCAACTTCAGTTCTTGCTTTATTTAAAAAAAACAGTAATAATCATCCATAATTATAAAGACAAAAGGGATATACAGGCGGTCCCCTACTTAAGGACACCCGACTTACAGACAACCCATAGTTACAGACGGAACCCTCTGCCCACTGTGACCTCTGGTGAAGCTCTCTGGATGCTTTACTGTAGTCCCAGGCTGCAATGATCAGCTGTAAGGTGTCTGTAGTGAAGCTTTATTGATAACTCTTGGTCCAATTACACCAAAAATTTGGAAACTCCAATTGTCACTGGGGCAAAAGAAAAAAAAATTGTTTAGAACTTCCATTATAAAATATACAGTTTCGACCTACATACAAATTCAACTTAAGAACAAACCTCCGTACCCTATCTTGTATGTAACCCGAGACTGCCTGTACAATAATTATAAATACGGAAATAAACTGTAAAACATACATCTATTTTATGTACGCTATTTCAGGCTTTGGATAGAATTCTACATTTAAATTTTTTTTTGTTCTTTTGATTATACTTGTCCCATAATTTGGACAGAAGTGTCTATACTAGATCAAGGGAATGGCCTATGCCCTATTGTTTATCTAGGTAAGTTCCATTCACATTTACTGGTAAAGTTAAAATAAAATTGTCAAGTCAAGTATACAAAAACACAGAGAACGTATGATAAAACTGTTGCAGGAGCTTTAAAAATTCTGTAAAACTTGATATCCTTTATTGTAAGATACATATATGTTTACCTATAACTTAGCACACGTTTGATTGTTGATCTCTCATGAAATCAATTACAAGCTGTCCTCCACTTAAGGACACCTGATTTACAGACTTACAATAGTCCCAGACTGCAATGATCAGCTGTAAGGTGTAATGAAGCTTTATTCCCATGACACTAAAAATTTTTGAAAATCCAGTTGTCACTGGGACAAAACCATTTTTTTTTTTCCGAGTGCTATAATTCTAAAATATACCAGTTCTGACACACATACAAATTAAACTTAAGAACGGATCAAAGGAACCTATCTTGCACAATATTGTGACTAACGCTCATTTCACACTATCGTTACCTCCCTCTGTTAAATCATAATAATAATTCCTTTATTTATATAGTGCACACAGATTAAGCAGCGCTGCACAGAGCTTGCCAAATCAGTCCCTGTCCCCATGGGGCTCACAATCTAAACAACCTAACAGTATGTTTTGGAGTGTGGGGGGCAACCGGAGGACCCAAGGGAAAACCCCCAAACACGGAGAGAACATACAAACTCTTTGCAGATGTTGACCTGGATGTGACTTGAACCCAGAACCCCAGCACTGCCGTGCTGCCCATAATGAATGGAGGTTTAACTGAGGTTTAATGTATCCCTTAAAAATCCTATTGACATCAATGTAATGTATATGTCATCTGTTATGTTCCATTTTGGCAGGGGTCCGTTATCCAATGCCTTTTTTTGATGGAAAAAATGACTGTACTTTTCCTCCATTTGAAGAAATGCATGGATAACTGATCCATGTCAAGCTGACCATAATGGATGGCATAAAATTTACATGGATGTCAATGAGAATTTTAACTGATAAACCTCCTTTAATCTCCATTCTTCACTTAGGGAAGGAACAGTAGTGTGAATTTGGCCTTACTTGCAAGAACTTAACAAGATGCACTTTAAGGCACAAACTATGGGTAGCAGACAGATAAGCTTTTTTCTGTAAACCCATTTGTGCAGCAATGCATTGTGAGGCTGGTTAGCTGACTTGTACTGGCTATTACAATTATATGAACACGTTTGTTACCCAATCTCTTACCAAAATGATCCCTTCAACAACCAATCAGCAACTTCTTTATTCCACAGCAGATTTGAAAATGAAATCTATTACAAATCATCTAGCACCACATTCCAAATGAAGTTACATGAAAAACATTTTATTTAACAATTACATTTACATATACTACTATCTTAAATAAAATACACGAGAATATCAGTTATATTTAATATCTTAACATTATTTAATACAGATTATAGGAATTCTGATTTCTCAGAATTTAGGGTAAATATAAGTTCAATTAAACAATTATAATGCAAAGTCCAACAAATGTGTCTGACCATTAAAATTGAAAATTCTTTATAGAAATGTCCAGTAAAAAGATACAGAGCATAATATCTAAAAAGGCCTTCTTTTCAATCACATAAAACATGCTGCATACTAATGGCCAGACAAATTTTTTTCTCCATGGTTTTGCCTACTTTAACACTGATGCCCTTTTCTATTTTTGACTTGCTGCATTCCAAAAGCTATATGTTTTTAATCATTTACTTTACGGCACCTATTAGGGTGTGATGTCTGTGGGACAAATTGTACTTTCTATTGGCGTCATTACATATCCTTTCCAATGTACTGGAAAGGCTGAAAAAAATTCCAATGTGGTATAATTGACAAAAAAAGCTGTTGTACCATTTTCTTATAGGATTGGGTTTTGGCTTTTACTATGGGGTCCAAATAACAGATTCCCTTTACACTTTGGGACATTTCAATTATGGAGATGACATAAGTAATGTAACAAACGTTTTTGTTATGTTTTAACATTTCTTCATATCTGGAAATTCAGATTTCTTTTTATACTTTGGTTTAATGAGCTGTGTAAGTTATTTCCCTGGGGATCAGCTGACATTTTAATTGATAACATTATAGGACTAGTATGACTTTTTTATTTTTATTTTGATTACATTTTATTGGTGGTAAATGGTAAAAAAAAAGTGAACACTTGGATGTTTTTTTCCTTTATGGCGTTCGCTATATGGGGCAATTATTTTATATGTAACTAAATTACCATATGAATTGATTTGATAGGAAACTCATGGACTACTATAATCTTTATTTCTTTTTTTGAGGGATAAAAATTTTGGGAATAATGTACCTGTGAATTTATACAAATCCAACCTTTATACTTAGCTGAGTTTATAATTTTATGGAACATTATATGCT
The DNA here is from genome assembly GCA_019512145.1 of Engystomops pustulosus. Classification (NCBI taxonomy): domain Eukaryota; kingdom Metazoa; phylum Chordata; class Amphibia; order Anura; family Leptodactylidae; genus Engystomops; species Engystomops pustulosus. The sequence continues at coordinate 83,632,907 of CM033642.1, read as the reverse complement.
TAGATTTTATTTTATAATGTTACATTTTGAAAAAGTGAATACTGGCATTCATTATCCCAAATATGTTATCTACTAAGCTATATTTCACATTATTCTTTTCAGTCAAGTCTAAAACATTAAAAAAGTGATTTTAAATCCAAGCAAAATCTCACGGGTGGTGCCATTTTTGCATCTTCACAAGAGTATGGAGAGCTGTCATGTCACTCCCTGGTCACATGCTCTATAACTAAGCAAAGATCCAAACATATTAAAGTTTTTTTTTTAAAATCTGTGTGAACATAAATAAGTTGTATGAAAGTTTCTAAAATCGTTAATAGCTCCCACTATTCCATTATACAAAAATAGTGCTGTTATATTTACTAGGTTGTGGAGTTGTGTAGGAAATGTCATACTATTGGGAGGCGTCTAATGTACACTGGCGCATCCTACGTTGGCGCTTCATGTTAACCTTGCCCAACTGGTTTCACCAGATTTGGGATGGCCTAGCCCACTCTTCGCCCCTCCATTCCCACTTGGTGTGAAGGAAATAGTCTCTATTCCTTCACTAGGAATAAAACCTTGTGAAGGCTTGTACAAGCTTTGATGAATTTCTCCCTATTTCTATATAAAAAATGCAATATTGTTATTTATTGTTACCGTATTTTAGTAATTTGAACTAATAAATCATTATATTAGGGAAGTTAAACCGGAGCAGCAACCAAATTTTCGTGTGTTGCCGCTATATTATATTTTCCCAAAAATAAACATGAGGCATAGAATTGGCTTCATAGCTATGCATTAGAGCAGTGCTTGCATTCTACTCATTCTGAGACATCTCTTCCAAGATATTATTTATTACTAAAATGTTTATGGATAAAAATAGTTTATTTAAAACAGTCCCATATATACAACCAAAGATATCAGTTGCAAATTGGGTATATGTTTTGCATCGCTCAATGTTGGTGGCCAAATAACACTCAGCTGTCTTTGATTTGAATAAGTTCATCTTTCAGTACTTTTTTGGCAAAGCTGTAGCTTCTATCCAGGTGTGAGCTGAAATGATTATGTAGTTAGGGCAGAAAAGATTTTTTTTTCACTGTAATTAAGTGTTAAATATATGAAGAACAAATACTGTTTGTATGTCTGATATGTCTTGTATTTATTCATTGGTTTAATTATAAGACATTTTGCAAATAAAATGGTATATCAAATTTCTCCCCTGATTTGCTGCAAAAGCCATATATGCTGCCAGGCCTTTGCACAATACAATCTCGCCTTTATAAGAAACTGTTGGCCACCTAAATTCACATTGATGAAACTGATGTTTGTATGGAAAAAGTGGCAAACTGCAAGCATACATGTGGTTTCTGGACAGATGTCCAAAACAAATGTTTTCAATCAAATTCATTTTTCTTTGGCCATTTCAACTAGATTTTATGGTAGAAAATGTAGACAAACATGAGCACCTTATGACAAATTTACACTGTGCCACACTCAACCCTAGAAGAGGCTGCAAACATATTTCATTTTCACTGTTAGTGATGAAATATAGTCTCCTAATGGCCTGAATATATTTATGATATAGGTGAGCCAGAAAAAAGAGATAACATTAACTTGTATTAATGTAAAATTCCTGTTGCTGCTGCTGCTGGCTACATTTGTGTGAATTTATTCAAATCACTGGCCAAGTTTTACACATTTCACAGAATTTTTATACAGCCAAACATTTTAATTACTGCTTTATTAATGTTAAAATACAAAGATGTTTTGTACACATTTAAAAAGAACATACAATTTTTTAAATTTTCTTCAAATACCTTTAGCACAAAGTATTATCTCATTCAATATAAAAATATAGCTAACAGATCTAAACATCAGGGGGAGATTTATCTTTTCTCTTTCCTGTTTTCCTGTCAGTCTATTTCCTCTTTTTATCTTGTTTATTAGTGTAATTTGTCTTAGGTGGATTTTCCTTGTGGCGTTTGCCTCTTCGTCTAACATTTCTGCCTTGTTTGGAGGATGCAATTTTTTTTTAAAAGATGCATCTAGTGCGGGAGATTTCTCAAACTCATTTTCCAGTGAGTGCAGCTTTGTTTTTTTCTAGTATATCTAACTTATGGGTTATGATTGCGTTATTTTTCCTATCTGTGATACTCACTAAAGATTTACAAAGTTTTGTATGGGTGTTTACAATTTTTTTTTCTTTTTAAGGATCCATTGTCTGTGGAAATTTTTTAAAATCTCACTGATATGGATCATGGAGCTCTATGGGTCCGAAAAAAAAACTGATAACATGTCCATTTATTTTACTGATGAGGCTGGATAACCTAGGGGGAGATTTATCACTACCTTTCTGCTAACTGTTAGAAAAAAAGTCTTAGATTTTTGCGCAGAGACATTTTGGTGTTTTTTTTTTGCATCTTTTCCATCTTTTGCACCACAACTCGCGATGTACTGTTTTTCAATGGATTTGTTGGATTTATCTAAAAAATCTAGCCGTTTAAACTAAAGTTAGATGTATTCGCCAACTTGGACTTTTTGAAAAGTCGCAAAAAAGTCGCAAATGCTAGACAGCATTGTCTAGCTTCAGCACTTTGAAAAAAATTTCAGGTTAATGAATATTTAAAAAGTTAATTTTAGACAGCAATGTAAAAATGCAGTAAAAACACTTTGGATCTAAAATGCTTTATTTATAGACATCAAATGTTGTGCAAATTTTGGACAAAACTGCTGATTGCAGACAATATAACCAAACGCATAATATATGGAAAGGGGGAGATTTATCTGACCTGGGAGTTAGACTAACTACCACAAGTGCACAAGGACAATTAACACAAGGAGAATCCACCTAACACAAATTGGACAGAAAAAGAACCAGACAACTAGAAAGAGAAAAGATAATTCTCCCCTCGCTGTTATGTTTTCTAACCAATGTAAAAGCTTTCTTTTTTTGAAAGAAAATGCAAACACTATAGATGCGCAATGGCGCACGTCAGTATAAATCCGGCCTTAGATAAATAATGCAAATCCATCCTAAACATGTGTACACATTGGATTGTAAACAAGGAAAAGTCACAAAAAAATTAGTAAAAACCTAATTGTGTAGTTGTGCAACTTTTCTGCACCAACATTAGAAAGATAAAAAGAAAAAATCTCCCCCAGCAAGTACTGGTTTGACTCATGCAATGAGAAAAAGTCACAAAAAATAGCAACTTTTATAATCCCCCATATATTTTGTATAAGTCTTATTAGTAAACCCCAATACAGTAAAGCAACAGTGTGTGCTTCAAAATGGCTTCCAAAGGAGCCAGTAGGAAGTACCAGAAAATTATCTGATGTTTTGTCAGAAACAGTGCTATGTCTGTCCATGGGCTATGTCTATGGCTATGTATCACTTTGTGATTTCAAGTGAATAAAGCTGGATTGCAATACCAGACACCTCCCATGGACAAAATTGTTGCTGTTTCTGGAAAATGAGAGTATACCTTTTCTTCCAGCCCTATTACGATTATATTTCATGAGAATCCAAACACTCGTTTTTCTGCACTACTTCTGGTATTGAAGCTGTCTTATACTTTTAAATGAGGGTGGGGGGCAGAGGGGGTTGTGAAAGGGGGCTGAATTGTATGTCGATAAAATCATACGGCACCAGAATACTTTGGTACAGTGGTCATATTCCCTTCTATTGATAGTATGATCTTTGGTATGGATGTTTTTCTGTTTACTCATCTACACCAAAATAAGGAAATCAGAAGAGACATGGAATCACCCGTTTATTGAACATTACATGACATTTTAACAGAGTGAACTAATAAGCTTGAGGCAGACATTCTTTGTGGTCTTTTAAAAGCTAGGTGGATATTGATATATACTCACTTTTTGACAGAAAAAATCCAGTAAAAAGTAATGAATATCAAGAGAAAAATACAATAATATATTTTATATGTAAAAAAAACATATTTTTAAATCATTGATATACTGACAAAAATACAGAAACCCCCAAGGTTGACTGTAGTGAGATGCTATTAGAAAAAATTATGGTGAAATAAAATTAAATACAATTTCCACTTTATAGGTTTAATGTTGCAGTATTATTTACATGATTCAGTTACTGTACTAATAATTCATGATAACACATACAGTTGCTTAAAAGTATCCCCGCAGCCCAAGAAATGCTTCATGTACACTCTGTGTTTGTGCAAATGCAAGAGTCTTCTTTACATGTAAAAGAACAACCTGAACTTATAATGAATTACAACTCAGTAAATCCAGTACACAGTAAAAAAATACACCAATGACAATTTTTTTTACTAGTGTACTTACAGTGCTATCAGACTATTTAAAAGTTAAATTATTAATTAATACAATTTCAAACTTAAAAATAATTATGTAACCAGTGTGTAAAAACTAAGGCCCAAAGTAGTACAACTAGATGTTACCATGTTTGTAAATAATAACAGTAAATAACATAAAACATGTTACAAATAGAAGCCAACATGTATTAAGCACACAAATACAATTGTGGCAATGCAATACAAAGATGTGAAGTTCTAGTTTCCAATATTAATTAAAAGTCATATAATACGTAGGTTAGGAAGATAAATTAAATTTAGCTTTTATATTCACCTTCTCTGCACAAGCTAAAAATATATACTGTCTAGATATGACAAAAATGCAATGCTTGCATATTTTTAAATTTAAACTTTCAGAGTCCATTGCCTTCTGTTAACGATTGATATTGAAATTTAATTGCATAAAAAGCTAAAAACAAAAAAATTAAGAGATATACAAGAACGCCTTTTTTTACAAGGTGAGAATTTTAGTGGACGATACAACAAAAAAATTCCATGCATTAAAAAAAATAATAAAATTTTAGCTATAAATTATTAATACATAAGATATAACTGCAACCCCACACATAATGAGAAAAAAAAAGAAAAACATCTGAAAAAAGTTTGCTGCTTAAAATTAACCCTTGAAACATAAAATTTCCAAATCTGGTAAGGCCAAGGAAAAATTTGTGTATCCATACACCGTTTAAACTTTACATTTTAACTACATATTTTCTCCACAACATACTGTCCTCATTTTTGTGCTTAATATTAGATGTTATTAGATTATTTGGCAGAACGCGATGAAGGGAAATGGCTAAGCTGTTTAATTCCTGTCCAAAATTGAATCCTCCCTTTTTAACAAATAATACAGCTTACATGAATATTACACACATCTGGATTGCAGACTAACAAATCCAAACTAAATGGATTAACATTTGGAGTTTTTAACTATTTCTTTTTGAAATGGTAGCAATGTATTTGTATTTCCAGTAAGAAACAATATAATAAAATCATTCAGCATATTAAAAAGTTCAGATCTTGTTTTCAATTAACAGAAACTCCTGCTTTAGTAGTTATTTAATTTAGCTGATAGAATTTATTAGTCATCAGGCAATCGATGAGAAACAATGGGGAGATTTTTCTTTAGTTCCTTTTTTGTCTGTTTCTTAATTTGTCTAAAGGTTGATTTTCCTTACATTTTTATGTAAAAAGTATCAGTTGGTTGTCACACTTTTTTGTGGCTTTTTCAAAAGTTGCCAGTGGCCAATACAATTAACTATAGTTTCAACAGCTGGATTCATTAGTTACATAAAGTGAATCCACCCAACAAAGTTGTGGTGCAATCATGAAAAAACTCACAGAAAAATGTGCAAAAGCCAAACTGTGCAAAAGTTAGTTTTTGCACTAAAATTAGAAAGAAGAAAAAAAAAGATATTCCAAGACATAATTGACCAAATTGTCACTTCTGGATATTTTGGCAGCTAGTAGGCCTCATTGCTACTTTATGTGGTATATTAAGTGTGAAAAATGATTTTATTTGCAGAGGAGTGTCATCAAGCTTATGTACAATGTTTAATGAATTCATGGTTTTGACTAATTTACTAATCAAACATTTAGGAATTTACAAATTTCTTTCACTTTTACTGGTCCAAACAAGTTATAGCATCGTAACTATAGAATAAATTAACAAGAAGTAAAAGAGGGTGGTTCTGTAAATGAAATATCTCATGCAGAGTAGGCAAAAATTTATATGTATTAGCATAACAAAATGTTCGCATATGTAAATAATTTAATTTTTTTAATTTTTTCTTGCTGACGAATTAACATTAAAGTTCAGAGGGGATTATGAAAGCATTTCACTATACTCAACCTGTATGTTAATAATTCCTGATTGCTCGATTAATTTTAAAATAGTGATAAATGTTGAATATTGATATGTTAAGCTTGAAAATATACTGTATATTTACACACGCACATGTGTGTATATATATATATATATATATATTTATTTTTTCATTTTTTGCATTGATTCAATAAATTTTATTTTATCAGCGGTTAGTGAATAAATAATAGCTGCTAAGATGGTATTTATTAAAGCAGTGCACAGTTTTTAGATAAACTACATGTATTACTTTGTAATGTGACTTAACATTATTCTTTTTTATGCATCTTTAATTTCAAATATTAATATGATATCTTATGGTCTATGAAAATTCAGAACTATAAACAGAGAATATTGAAAATATATCTCATTTGTTGCTTAAATTATCTAAATTATCTTCACATTTTAACGTATAAAATGTTTGGCCCTGCTGATTTTTTCACTGCATTTTTATAATTCAGTCCCTCAATTAGTGGTGTAGTATAGGAAGGCAAAATAAGACTTTACTTTTAATGTTTTATTTGTTACAATGTGGCCCTTTTCATGCTGTTTCCAAAGTACAGAAAGCCTTTTTCTTAAGTGTTAATAAAATGCTACTGTGAAAGTTATAGGGCCATATATCAAATTTCTGGTCTGCAGAACGTGAACATATTCCGTGCCACACATAAGGAAAATGCTCCCATTACAAGCTATTGGGATTTTCTAATTTGATTAGGTTGCTGTAAAAGTTTTCAGCACTACAGCCCTTGATTCACACATGTTCATATTATAAAGTATTTTTAACACACGATTATACAGTTTGTGTACTATCTTTCTGTGGAATCAGCAGACATTTATAATAAACTAGGCTGTTTTGGTAAATCATTTTATGGCATTATAACATTTCCTCATATATTATAAAATACTTTATATGCTACAATGTAAATACAAACCAGTTGTGAGCCATGAAAAGTTACATGAAAAGTTTAAACATTTTGAATGTGACAAAATAAATATATTTTGTATGACAGTACAGAGATTTCTATAGTGCAAATAACCTAATTATCTTAATAATATGAGATGTAGACAGACAAACTATACTTATTTCAGTGTTTACAAATAGTAACAATGTGTATATGGGTTAATGAATAATTATACATTGTAAAGTTACTATAAGTTGAATTGGGCTACGTTTATCACTGTATTATCTCTAAGTGCAGTGGCCTGATGCATTAGTCCATTCTAAATAATGGAAGCATAACAGATGCTATTCTTCCATGGGTGCCACTCAATTGTTATCGATACTAAATGGAATGACTTTAGTATTTACTGGAGAAAAAAAGTGAAAATGAACAATGATCCCTTAAACTAGCACTGGGAATCACACGTAACCACAGAATAATCCATACAGTAATAGTGATGTGTTAACATTTTAGTTAATTATTAACAAACTCTATAAAAACATAACTTTTAATACATTTAGCATAAAAAATAATCAACAAGACCACTACCCATCTAGTACAAAATAACTAGATGGCAAAGAAGCACAGCAACCAGTATGCAACTAGCGACCAGGAAGATCAAAAGATATATGAAAAAAAGGAAAGAACTCACCCATTTGCATGGGAACTAATTGGGGAATAGGGATAGAGCAGTGCCTACATCTACTCTTAGTCTGGGACCCTTTGTTGCAGTGGGTCCATTGACCTACTCATTGCATCAGCTCCTGCCTCCACTAGACGGGTGAGATCTTATCTTTTTATCATATATCTTATTTTGATCTTCCCTGTCGCTAGTTGTGCCTACTGGTTGCTGTGCTTCTTTGCCATCTAGTTATTTTGTACTAGATGGATAGTGGTCTCTGTATGTTGATTATTTTTATGCTAAATGTATTAAAAGTTATGTTTTATATGGCCTGGTTTGACCCTCTTTGATATTTGAGTTTGGTTGGTGAACCTTCTCCGCTCCTGGATTAAGCAAACTGACACGAGCGTCCTCCGTTGTTATTCAGTTCTACTTCTTTGTATTAAAAGACTCTACAAGCAGTTGTGATCATACAAATCTACAGAGAGTGTTAGGTATTGGTTCTGGAAAGCTGTACTGTTCCGTGTATGTAAATAGCAGCAGGTTTGTGCAAAATGTATTTATATTCCAGTTTTGCAGCTGGCATTGGATACTGGCTTGCAATGTCGTAAGAGCAGTAGCAGGCTCCCGAGTTGATAGAGAGGAGCCTAGGGAGTCGTGTGAATGCTGACCTTAAAGAATACAGCATTTTACAGAGACTCCTCAGCAAGAAATCCTAGAATATAAATTAATTAAAGTCCTACTGCTACGAACAGCACACACAATGGTACAGTTATATAAATCTTTGCGGGCTTTACCCTGAACATGTGTGTGGTCCAAACCGCTGGTAGATATAAAGAGGAAAGTGTGTATAGTAGTATTAATCAGTTATGCATGTGTACCTATAAAGAAGATGCTAAAAGAAGGCCCTTCCTTTAGCCTCTGTGGTAAAACCAGTTTAATGTAGAGTCAGATGTGGGGGGAAACTTCAAAAATAGTGCAAGGTTGAATTGGAATTGTTGCCAACTGCAACAAATTGAATTTTACTTTACAGTTCCCAAAGTTCCCAATTAAAGCTGAAACCTTACTTATTTTCATCAGTCTTGATATTTTCCCGCTTTAACACTTTTTTAACAAATTACTGAATTTGGATCCTTTTTTTCTCTTATGATACTTGACCCATTTTGCCTTTCACATCTTTTATTGTCAATCATTAATCTTGCAGGCAGTATATTTTCATGTATTGTATATGTATACTACCTTGATTATATTGTACCTTATTTATGTACCTTGACATGCCTTTAGGAAAGCAAAAGCATGCTGTCAATGCCGTGGATCCAATTGTATTCTAAATTCGAGCCTTTGTAAAAACAATAAAAAACACTTGTAGTACATGTAGAATTGTGTTGCCTTATGATGCAGAAATTCAAACTAACTTTATTTTCTTTTCTCTATATTATGTTTTTTAGGTCCAAGCTCAGTTACAGTTGGAAGGCGTTGCCCATGCACATCCTCATCTTCACCCACACTTGGCTGCCCATGCACCCTATCTTATGTTTCCTCCACCACCCTTTGGACTTCCTATTGCATCACTGGCAGAAACTGCATCTGCTGCAGCAGCGGTTGCAGCTGCTGCTAAAAGCAACAGCAAAAACTCTAGTATTGCTGACTTGCGACTCAAAGCCAGAAAACATGCCGAGGCTTTGGGACTCTGACACTATTAGCCATTGGTTTGACAGTAAACGGACTTCCTTATTTCCCTATTTCTGCCATTATATGACTCTACAAACACCAAATGTATTGGTAAATGCTTTGCAAGTGTAAAAGAACAACAGGGCCTGTACTGCTCTCTAGAAGAACAACAAAGAGTGAGAAGGATCTTTAAATCAAATACACCATATGGGTCAGTTCATGGCACATCATGATTTTTCATGATGTTTGCAAGATAGTGATTGCGAACAACAATGGCCACAGGAACAGTTAAGAATATAGCCTTATATTATTTGGAGAAACATATTCACATTTGAAGAAGAATGGAAGTGGAATTTTTTACCCTTAATAAGATAACGAACTTGACAATGTTGGCTGCTTTTAATTTTTTCTGCATGTTACTGAGAAAAAAAACCCGAAAACGTATACATAAATCAATATATTATAGATATCTGATCATTGGGGCTGGTCTCCATAATGCCAATGCTATTATTCCACTGCCACAAGAATCTTCCTTTGCAGATATAGTTTTCCAAACCTATAATGGAGTTTTGGATACAAAAAAAAAAATATAAGAAAAATCAAGATTCATCCTTCATAATGTATAGTAGTCCTCTCACCTCATGAAAGCAGGCAGCAATAATGTATTTTTTCCAATGATTATATTTTGGAAAGAAAAATATTTGCTAAATGCACCATTTATATGTGCATTCAATTTGACGTAAAGGAAACTGGTTTTGCTATGATTATAGCATATTTTAACCATTAAGAAACATCAAGTGCTTTGTGCCATTTACCTGTACACAGTCACCTTGTTAAAAAAATACTGAATGAAGTAGTAATTTGGAAATCCCATTAATGTTAATTTATTGGAAAATGGAAGAAGCTGGATCAATGGAAATAATATTGAGACAGAATTAATTCTAGTTAAATGCAATTAAGTGCAATACTGTAAATATTATAGATATAAAAATGACATCTTCGGATGTTGATAAGTAATTTTGCATTTACCTAGGCCAAGCCTTTTGAGCTTTACCTGGGTGTTGCAGTTCATTTGCCAAATGAGTTAATTCCATGGGAATGGATTAAATAATATTGTCTTCTTCCTTGTATGAGGAAAACTGCCATGGTTTAGTCAATGTGCCATATAATGATGTTTTCAGCTTAAAAGCTGGCATGGTGGTTTTTATTTCTGTGCTTTTTTCAATTATGAATTGAATACATCTCTGAATAATTGACTTACTAGGAAAATGCTGGTTGCAGTAAGCATTGCAAGGTATTGATTATGTTACAAAAATACCAAAGTGTTTGCTTTTTATTTTATTTAATGTAAAATGTGTCCACAAAACTTTTCAACACAATGTTGTAAATTGCCTAAAAAACCCAACACTTTTCTCTTAAATAATTATAAAAGAAGAAGGAAAAATTACCATTTCTGTTTGACATTTGTGTTCAACATGTACAAGACAGGCAAACCATTTTGTTTATTTTTTTTTTTTGTAAAAATGTAAGTGGATGTTTTATTTATTTTTCTGTTTGAAATTTTTATAAATGTGTAATATTTTAATTATGTTGAGTGTACATTTTAATTTGCTTTGCATTTATTTCTCAATGTGGGAAAGCTGTTGGTTTTGCCATAAGTATCAGGCAATAAGCCAAATCTAAAATACCTTTTTTTTATCATTGTTTATGCCCACATAAATGTAGTCCTTTTCATTATTTCTGGTAACAAGTAGGACTGATCATTTGATGAATTAGTATTACTGACTTAATAAGATGCATATACTATGCCAAATGTCCATGGGGCGTTTTTGTCACCTTATACAATACTTTGGGCTGTGTACTTATTGTATGTCTGAATAGACATACTTTTCAGGGATAGTTGAATAATATTCTGTTTAAAGCAAATTAATTTTACAATCTGTCATTTTTTATTATTACATTTTTTTTGGACAATCTTCCATACCAGCATGCTTCAGCACAGATTCACTTAAACATGTTAGATTCACTTTCAGAGTATATTGGTAAATCACATGGTATGAATGTACATCAACAAGTGGAATATTAATAAATGTATAAATATTTGCAATTATGAGGTAGCCAGTGATTGACACATACTCTCCATGAACCACAATACTTGAAATTATCAAAGGGCTGAAGTTACCAATGTCTTTCAACAGAATTTGCTGTGGTAAAGCATAAAATACAGGACGTGGCAATAGTGATTTGCACCATTTCCATCTACCATTAAGGATGCTGGAGTTATTGCAGTAACTGATTTACAATGTTTCCTACAGCATGAGAAATATTACAGTAATGCAGGAAATATCACATCTGTATTTCACACCCCCAGTTAACACGACCGTAATAAAAATATTTTGCTGTGCATTTCTAATGAGAATGACTTTCTCAGTAAATACCTACATGGAATATTCAGAATTGCCTGGTTATATTTGCAGGACTCAGGACTTTTCATAGGCATTTCACATAACAATATTTTAACTCCAGATACCAAGCTAGGATCTGAATGTCTGTTTATATGCATATATTTCTAATGTCACAAAGTTGATAACAGTGACACTAACCAAGCCATTGCCACTGTTTCATAAAAATAGCTGCAGAATAAGTCAACACTTCTGCCACTACATCTTCTAAAAATGCAAAACATCTGTGTCACATTTAGATGCTCCAAGCCTGGGAAGCAGAATGCGGGTTATTCATTAACAGATCAATCCCCTAAGGTGCTAAACTTGGGTCAAGCTAGTGCAATATTTTATTTCCTGAATTGTGTAGATATTTATGTATGTATTCTGATGTATGTAAATAGATATACTAATTCATAAGTGCAAATTGAAAGTAAAAAACCCATTATCAGATAAATGCTAAATTGTAGGAAAATGTGATTGGTTGTTGTAGCCAACAACACTATATTTGATCTAGTATCACACTTCCTTATCATACAAATTGCTTTTGCTCAAAAAGATACATATGGTGAGGGGGGGGGGGATTAATAATCTAAGTTAGACTACATTTTCTAAGTTTGTACTTTATAAGTATTAGACATGTGGTTTATAGTTTTTGGTATGGTAGTGTTTAAAGATTAAACAAAGAGAATTTATAGATATCCAAAAACCTCTATTATACTGCAAAGAAGCTAAACATTATATTTACTTTTTGACCAGTTAGTGTTAATGAGAAAAAAATCTTGGAAAAAAAACCTTTACAAATGCAAAAAAAAACCAACAAAAAACAAAAACAAAGCAGGGATGCCCCAGAGTATCCTACTACTTCTGTCCAAGTTTTTCACTCTGGTCCCTCTAGAGATATTTACTGGACAACCCATTTGTCCCTTAGATGTCATGATCACTATTGAATGCAGCATCTAACAGGTTTAACAAGGGGAGGCTATTTCACAATGTACTTTTAAAAGGATAAAACATTTTTTTTTCTCTTATATTAAATGTTGCAAATTCAGAAGTGTTCAGGAAACCCTGCCCTGGAACTGTTGGCAGAAAACATAAATCTATCTGTCCTGGATACCACCTAGCCAACCACACGATATATCAGTGTTAGACATTAGCCTAACCAAGATCTTAGCAGTCTAAGATCTAAGTTTAATTAAACAATTCAAGTAAGCCCTTTGTTGCAGCAGGTGCATGAAGAGAGCTCACAGGCTGAGCCCTCTTCATACACCCTGGGTGTTTGCTGCATAATGCAGAAAACACCCATTGCTAACACCCACAATCAGTACTAGCACCAATTGCAGGTGTGAATCATTTAATTTCCCCCAGCAAAGTAGCTGGAAAAATTTTAATAACAGCACCACATGGGCACCGTCATCTTGGTCCGTATCGCCACCAGATCTGTTGCAGTGACACCCAGGAGTTTACTTAAGACTCCCAGGCTTGTCATTCTGCATTATTTATAACAGTGTGCTAGTGACACACTATTATAGATCAATACCCAATACCCAAGACCCATATACTGCAATACAGTAGTATTTATAAAATCATAAATATGAAATCATAAACATGTTAGACATCCTCAAAACCAAAAGTGTCCACACCGGCACTTTTTTGACATTTTCAAACACTTATAAATACTTATAAATAGTACAATAAAAAGTGATCAAAAGGTTGTACAGTTCCCAAATTGGTAGCAATAAAAACACAATCTCATTTTGTAAAAAATGATGTCAACTGTGTTTTTTCGTCAGTTTCACCAGATATGGAATCTTTTTGCTGTTTCCCAGAACACCGCCTGGAATATTAAATACCACCACTAGGAAGTGCAATTTGTAATGCAAAAAATCCCTCATACAGCTGTGCACACAGAAAAAGAAAAATGGAAAAGGGCTGTGTCCTTGAGGGAATAAAAACATAATAATAATAATAATAATAATAATGCCCCTTGTTTCTTTATCTGATGATAAAACATCATTCAGTAAGGTTCATCAACCGGTTAAAAAAGGACTTGTGTGCTCTCTTCACCTGCTTTATTCACATGTTCCAGCTCATACTTCCAGCTTTGCAGTGGTCTCCTATTCCTTGGCACTCCACGTTGGAATTCTCCTGCATTGATAAATAAATTGCCTCAGCAGTGCCCAGGATATCACAAGTAATATCTGTGGTCATCAATAAAGCCATGGATGACCAGATGGTGGAGCAGGATAAAGATTTCAACATTTATACTACTATGTAACATTACCATAAAGACCCACCATTTTATGTCTCACGGATCAAAGACTGCGTTATTGCAAGCAGGGCTGGTGTCAGCTTTGGGCATACCTGGGAAAGTGCCGAGGCCCAGATTTGCTGGGGGGTCCACATGGGGGTGAGAGGAGCTGTATCTAATGAATACATAGGGTATGGGGGGGGGGGCTTATATAAAATAAAAATTAGAGGCTGTATATAAAATAACCATGAGGGGGCTGTTTGGTATGATAAACTAGGAAATATTTTAGGTAACAGGAGACTGTTTTTGTTTCTGAATTTTGAATGCCACCATGTGAGTTCACTGCAAAGGGGCCCACTGAGGTTCTGACGCCCAGGGGCCTACTGAAACTTAGAGCCAACACTGACTGCAAGGGAAATACTTTGCTTTTAGTGCTTGTTGCTTGCCTGTGAAGATATCTATACTAAAGCTATATTGAGTGAGTTCTAAGGGGTTTATGTGACTTTATTCTTTCTATTCTTTCTGTTCTGTAGGTTAGTTGCATAAATCCTCTTAGAATGTCTCCTCTCTGTAGCATTTTTGTAGCATTAATGTTATTATTATTATTTATTATTATATGACCTTTATGCATTGCAGCTACCAGTTCCATTACAGCTACCAGATCAGAAATGTAAAAAGTCAGACTTTCATCTAGCCTGCACATGTGGAGATTAGTACAGGTACAGTGCATTGCCATGAGGGACACTGATGGATGGGGTTTCCTCACATGTGCAAACATCAATGGCTTGGAAAGGGGTGGCTGATTTCCACTCAGGTGGATCTTTATAGTCCTACAGAATAGCAAAAATAAACCTATTGTACAAATGTTCTTCTGGTGCTGGAACCGATCATGGGTGTTACTGCTAAGGAGTGACCCGTATGTCTAAACCGAAGTTCTGGCATGGACCCGAACATTGTGATTAAGGTCTTCTCATCAATAATTATAGAGAATTATCAACAGTTCTTGCGGTGAGAAACTTACTGTTTAGCTTGAGCAGCCTGACTGCCTGTGTCTCTCCTCTCTGCTTAGTTCCGCCTCACTATTATCCATAACCTCTCCCTAGAATTTTATATCACTAGGATCTCAGGGATTTATATCACCAGGATTTGTTGGGTACAAATAAGAAGGCATGAAAAAGATTTGTGAAACTGCAGGCATGTTGTCAAGTTTATTAAATTAGCTTTCACGTATAATTATGGAAAGTTGGTTGACACATTGGTGACCATTTAAGTGGGATTTGGATACTATGTATCAGAAGAAGAATCCCAAACTATAAGGGTGCTGTCACATAGTGCATTCTTAGAAGAGTAAGCAGCTGTGAAACAGATTAAAACCATCCAAAAGCATGGTAAACATACAAGAACACATACGTTTTCAGTACATTGAAAAAATGGTCCAAGAACTGTCCAATAATGCACCATTTAACAGCACCCTAAAAGTACATGATAAAAATTAAAGGGGATTATTCTAATGTTCCCATTCAGTAGGCCATTTTTCATCTATTCTCAAGTTAAATCAAAGGTGAGGGGGAACTGCATTTCTGCTCTCATGCAACCTATCTGATATTATCCTGCCTATTAATTGCCTTCAAATGACTTATTTTTTAAAATATATTGAAGCATTTTTGAGGTTTTTAGTATTGTTATGGAAAATGAAAATGTTGATCAATCAACATATTTTTTGGACTATAAGGCGCACAAAAAATCCTTTGATTTTCTCAGAAATCAAAGGTGTGCCTTATAGACCAGTGCACCTTATATATGAACCATACTTACAGACAACAGCTGCCTTGAACTGTGCACAGGTCTGCCACCTGCTGGTCATTTATCCTTATAATCAGGTGCGCCTTATAATCCCGTACGCCTTATATGTGAACCTACATGGTCTCATATTTTAAGGTTGAATGTAATAGAGCAGGAAAATGTGAGCAGATTTCTGGTTTATTTGCACATTTAGCAGTGCTTGTATGCCTGAAATCTGGCGCAAAAGCCCTGAAATAGGCAAAATGCCTGGCATGCAGACCTGGCATAGAACTTTCCAACTGGCATGGAAGTCCTGATAAATCCGGTGTGTCAGGGGTTGGAGATTACATAATACACTGGTGCAATTAGCTGCCAGTGTATGTTACCCCCCCCCCATCATGTGTTCTCAGCAGGCAATTTGTTATAGAGCAGAAAGAGATGAGCAAATTCATATAGATTTCAAGAAATAGATGCAGTACAGTTTGTGATATATTAAATTATTACTATGATTTTACTGACTTAAAGAGTCAAGTACGTGGCCATATCTGTCATTTACAGCTATTTAGAATATGTTATGATATAAAATGGATAAATAAGTTAATCAAGCATAAAAACAAATCTACTGTATGTATCAATATGTATCAATCATGTACCTGTGAAATGGCAAGCGCTTGCAGACCAAAGTACTTTTTCCATGTGACAGGTTCCATTTAGACCTGCATAGGCATTGATAGAAAAAGTATGCTGACCTCTAGGATAATGAATAATTGAAGTCAAGTAGTCCAATCATAACAGTTGTGACCCGTTCTAATACAAAGTCACAAAGTTTTGGTTACTTAAACTTTGTGATAAAATGTCATATTGCTCTTCGTAAAAATAGATTTCAGCAGACCTTAAAAGTAGAGTTTTTGAAATTTATACAGCTGGAAAGAGTTACCTACAGGTTTGCTAAAAAGTCTGCTTCAATTGTTTGTACTTCAATCTATTTAATATGGAATATATATTAGTTTATAAATGCTAGATGATAAAGGTCCTAAAATAGAGAAAGGGATATTATAGAATGACAATTTGTTGGATTTGTTTAGTTATGCCTGTTTTGTTATCTTCTAGAATTATGGCATGAGAAAGAAGGGTTTTCACTGAGACATTTTCTGATCAAAAAGAGACAAGTAAAATATTATACACTGTTCTTCTCACATTATATATGAAGTACAAAGGCCACGGACAATGTGATGTAATATTTAAAGGACTAGCAAATATGATCTAATCTACTAACATCATCTGTAAGTAAAATGTTTAATTTGGGTTTACACTGCATTTTTTTGAGCTGTTGGAGAGGTTAACTTGTTTCATCACTTCATTAATAGCCATAATATTTAGATTCTCTTTAGCTACATAACGATAATAACACTTTTAGATTCAGACATAACAATGTTTTTACAAATATAAAAAAACCTGATGCATATGTAAGAGAGGAGAATAACAAGTACAGTAAGCCCCAATACCGAGCCACCCAATTGCCCCTGCAAACTACCCTTAATGGTGGCTAATAACTGGCTGTTGTGACCTTACTCTGCCAAAGTGAAAACACGTAAAAAGACAGACAAAAAAAGGAAGTAAAAAAAGCAAGTAAAGTACAAAATCAATTACACAGGAGAATAATCAAGGACAAATGCCAATATCAAAAAACCAGGAACAAGCAAGAATACCAAGAAACACTGACAGAGAGCTAACAAGACAAACTGTGTGACCAGCAAGAGATGATAATGTACACAAAGTTTAAATTAAAGTGGTCCAGGTGAGAGAGACAGGGCCCTGAAGGTGTGCAAACCCTAACCCTTGCTAGTCCAGAGCAAGGGTTGCAGATTTCCAGTCCAGCAAACAGAGCGCTGTTTAGACTGAAGACTGAAAAGCAGCAAATTGAATTCAGTACCTTCTCCGCCAAAAAGCATAAGACCTAAACACAGATGTAGCAGCATCTTTCTGGATATGTCCGGACAAGAAATAAAGAAAAGAAGGTCACATCTGTACATGCACTACTACAGTTAAGCCCAGGTCAACAAAGCTTCTGACAGTAGTGAATAGCAGCTTATCGGCACTGGCTGTTGATAGATCATTCTAAATGAAGGGAGCTGGATACCTGCTTTAAAGGGGTATTCCCATTTGGGAATTCACATTAAATTTAATTCATTTGCCATATGTAAAAAATTCTTTAATTTGATGTTATTAAAAAAATGTTCCTGCGTGAAGATAATTTCTCACAAATGCAGCCATTCTGTCTTTAGAAACGAGATTCCTCGGTTACGACCACCTCACATTTAGGCAGCGGTGGCCAGACATGTGCTATTGAGTCTTGCCTGACCACATGGATTCAGCAATCATTAACACAGGACGGTTGTGGGACCTGCAGTAACTCCCAGACATTTCAGATACAAAAACCTTTTGTTTCTTTGTACAATCCCTCCAGCAGAGGTGGCTCTATCCAAGGACACAGTCTTGTTTCTAAGGGACCAAATAACCACATTTATTTTTCAAGAAGTGGAGGGGAGCAGGTAAGTTTAGGGCGGAACATTTCATCAAAGACTCAAATTGGATGACGAGTCAGGAGATGTCAGGGATGACAGACCCCTGTCCTCTTGGGGTGTGGAGGGTCAGTCAGCTGCGGCATTATTTGGCCTCATTGACCCTTTGTCAGCAATTCAACAAAGAGAAAACCACTTTCAAATACTTATGCGGTAACACAAATGGCTTGCGACACACCTTATCCTTAACATACTCATGTTTGCTGTCAATTCCAAATGATCCGGGCCCCACTTACCTCAACCAGTGGGAAGAAGACCTACATATATCTCTGACCCCTGAACAAAAAGAGAGAATTTTTGAACTTTGCCACAGTGCGACAATCAGTTCACGCTATCAGGAAGCAAGCCACAAATGGTACAGGGTCCCAACCAGACTTCATGCCATTTTCCCGCAAGTCTCGGACATGTGCTGGAGATGCGGAGAGGCGCAGGGTTCCTTTTTGCGCATCTTCTGGTCCTGCAATGTACTCACGCCATTTTGGCAAGAGCTGGGGAGAGTTATCTCCACATTGTGTGGAGACTCATTTAATTTGGAACCTTCCCTGCTACTCTTCCATCATTGCGATATGTCCACACAAGGCTATAAGAGATCTCTGTTGCGTTTCCTGGTCATCGCTGCGAGATCCTGCATCCCTTTGCTGTGGAAACAAACTGCCCCGCCGACAATGACAATGTGGGTCACAAAGGTCAATGACCTGATGCACATGGAGGACCTTACCTCCTCTGTTCATGGAACCCATGAAAAATTCTACAAAACGTGGCAACCCTGGATTCAGTTTAAACAGTCTCCTGAGTATGGAAGGCTGCTATAGAACTATAAAACTCTGAGCACAACAATATCTCTCCGGACGAGACTCACGACGAGACCCCCTCCTATGTTACCCCACCCCACCTCTCCCTCTTATTTCTCTTTCTCTTCTCTAACTCAAATCTAGAGCTCCTTTTTTTTTTTTCCCTCTTTTTATCTGTTATGTTTTGGGTTCAGCATGAGTGCTGTGGTACTTTATTGAGGTCCATAGACCGGCTGAACGAGTTTTGTTATATATGTAAAACAGACAGACAAGTGAGTCTGGCAGGAATGTAGACTTTATTTTCTTCCAATTAAATTACATGGACATAATGGACAATAGTTTTTGACAATACTTTGTTATGTTGTAACACTCAAAGAACTTGACCTTCATTGTATGTAAAGTCACAAAAGATGTTTTGTAATTACTTGCTTTCCTGTACCTTGACCTACTGTTTGTCAACAATAAACGGAATTATAAAAAAATAATAAATTTATATATATATATATATATATATATATATATTTACTAAACTGAATGTGAATGCCCAGATGAGAATACCCCTTTAAGTACCATTCAACAAGCCCAATAAAACCCATTGAGTATAATAGGGTAAATAGGACTTCTGTCAGGGTGTATTTTATTTACAGAATAAAGTCACTTTTGACTATGATAGAGGGCCCTAACACAGCCTATTTGTGTATGCAGCCTTAAGCTATAAAAAGTTTTTAAACGCACTAACTAAAATGAATATAGATCTTTATTTTAAACAGTTGTGCAATGTTGATGCTTAATAATTCATATGTCAAATAAAGACATAAGTCATTATAAAGAAAATAACCAGGCTAATAAATTAGTATGCACCATCTATGTCTAGTAACTCAGTTTACATGTCCTAGCGGCAGAAATTTTTCACTGCCTTTGAACAGGCAATGGTCTTCTAAAGTTTTTCTACCTTTAAGCATTGGCTTGTTTAAAAACATGGTACTTGACATTATATTCAGTATAAACGACAATTGTTTTTGCTGTCTTCATCCATCACTTCTGCCATTCAACTGTCTTTGCTAATGACTGTATTCTTATCATGATGATGAGTTCAGTCGATCTGTGTGCTCTTATATCACAATGACAAGCAGTTAGGTCGAGCCTGAACTATCCACCATGGTGCACTGACAGAGTATATATAACTGGTTTATTTGATGGTGCGACATTGTTCTTGAATTATCACTGTGTATGTACAAAGAGGTGTCAACATGAAAGATAGAGTCAAAATTTTGTATGCACTTTATATGATTGAAGTTGCATATACATTTTCTATTAAAAAGTGTAATATTTGCTACATTGATCTGAGAAGTTAAAATCATTCTGGCATGTAAATGAAACATAAGAAAAAGGTAATACAAGAGATTTGAAGTCAGATTAATTGGATAAAGTTGTGCCTGTGGCTACATGTTTCAATGCTATAGACCGCCTCTTCTTTAGGCTTGGCACATCATAGGCCAATGCCTGACTTCTCTGCATAGTGGGGGACTGGTTGGCTAGTTGTATGCGGATGGGGAATATATTTTGTGAACACTGCCTTTGTATATCTCTTTATTTGCACATATTTCACATAATTTGAAACATTCATGACTCAAATACTCTGATGCCTACAAGGGCAATCACCACAAAATTTCAGATGTTTACTGAATAATACTCAGGTTTATGATTTTATTTGCCCTCTCCCCCTGAGATACCTGTAAAATAAGTTTTAAAAACAGTAAAAATACTAAAGGAAAAATTCATTTCCCTTATTTCCAAGAACGCATTGTTACAAGTCACAAGTTATTGTGGTTGAGGGTTCATATGTGTCACTTGTCAGTAACCTTAGGTTGCTGATACTTACTTAATGGTATCTTATTACTGGATTAGTCTGAGAGCTGGGTGTAATTGTCTGGCATACTGTATCTATATAGCCAGGAGGTTTAGGAAAGCTGAGTGAGTGGCTCCTATTCTGAAGTGTAGGCCTAGTGGTTTCACCTGTTGATGTCTCAGGATGGAGATACAGACAGGGAAAGTTATGACCAATGGAGAAAGTCCACGTTCATATGGATAGGTAGACAGAGAGGGAAAACAAGCACAAAGGGACAACACAAAGTGTAGGATATTTATGGTCATATAGAGGTGACTCTCACCTTATGTGGATGAAGAAGAAGCTTATCGGACTGTATTCAGTCCTACTTAGTGCTAATGGACGCTGCTGGCCACAAGATGTCAGCCCGCTGACCCAGGATGGCGGGTTTCCAAGAAGCAATATTTGCACATGTGTAGTTATCTCGTCAATTTCATCCAACAAAGTTTCAGATTGCATTTTTATGGTTAGAGGATCATTTATTGAATACACAACGCGCTTCAGCTCCAGGCAGGAGCCTTCATCAGGTGCTATTACAGGTAAGGCATTGAAGAATAGGAGTATCATTTAGAGCCAATTTGCTTTGTCACATTGTACAGGCTATAAAATGTTAAAATTTTTTGGTATTGTGAACTTATAAGGTTTTTTTGCGGGTTGAGATGCACTTAAAAGATACTTCATTTTGGGGTATCTATATCATAGTGATGGAATTTTATTCACTTTCAGGGTCAAGAAAAAGAAAATCATAGATTATTTTTTTAGGATTTTTATCATTTTATTCCTGGCTGTTCACCATACCATGGAAATAATGGTATATCCATTTATTTGCATTTCCATCTTTTAAGAGGCATAATGTAACAAGAGTTTTTCTTTTCAGTCATATTGGTCATATACCTTTTTGATCACATTATTGTCAAGAAATTTCTGCCACACAAGCAGGCAGAAACATGCAGACAGACATACATGCATGCAGTCAAGCAAACACACACATACTGATAGATGCAAATGCATGCAGGCAGAGATGATGTTAGTGAATGCAGTGTACTGCATTGTAGTGTAAATAAGGAAATAAAAAATAATCAAATTCACAACTGCTCAAAAATATGAGAATTTTTCATCTCCCCTATAATGTTAATTTTGTTGATATAAATGTATGCTTTCACAAAGTCTTGTAAATTACTTGCCATCATAATTCACTGTTTTGTTTTCCACAATAAAGACTAAAAACAACTAGAGAGTATATAGCTAACTTGAAACTTTTTTCTGTATGCTACTGTCAGCAAAAATAAATTCATGAAACCAGATTAACTACATGCAACCCATATCCAACTCAGGTGACAGGCCTTCTAAAAGTATCACAATGCTACATTATTATATAATCAGGTGTCAAATATCAGAAAATCATTGTCTCTCTGCAGAAAAATCAAAGTTTACATTTATTAAAAACTATTCGCTTTGCAAACTATTAGCATTATCCAGTGATTAAATTGTAACCATCTCCTAATTTATGGAACTTGGTGCAAATGTGTATTCATTAATATTGAAAGCATTATAAGGCAGAGCACAAAACTTGACATTGTTTAAGAAATAATGGCATATGGTGCAGGGGTTTTGCCAGTAGTTAATGACCTACTTGAGGTGTTGATGGCTTGGGGCAAAGCTAAAGGCCTTTTACTATGTTGGTCATTAGTGAACATAAAATGGCCATTATTGATATCAGTTACAAAAAATAGAGCATTGTCTTTTTCATGTATATATCCAGCTCATCTTTAGCTTACTTATTCACTTCAATTAAACTGAACATGTTATATTTTTACTATTTGTTGTTATCAGTCATTTAGTGTCTGATACATATTTTTTATTAATAGTGATTATATTATTATTAAGTTACAATTACAATATCTTTAATACATATTTTAACTTTTGCAAGTCATGCATGGATTTGAAAAAAAAGGTTAAACAATTAAATTTCTAATTCTAGCTATCTCTATCCCTATAGGTCTATCCTGCAGGATGTCTGTCACACAGATATACAAACATCAATGTTTTCATCACTATACAATATTTGACAAGCAAGACTTGTCCATCCTTAGTTTTTTTTTCAGATTAAAATTTGGAATAACAAGTTATGAGGTACTCTATACCACAGTAAAAATAAATAGCAAAACCACACATTGCATGTTATAGCAGTATAGCAGTATAACTTCATGCTATAGAGCTTACTATTGAATATTCATATTATCATTTATTTTATCTTTGTATGATGTGGTTGCTATCTCTGTTTTATCTACAGCTCTATGTTTTGATTTATTGTAATTAGTGATGAGCGGACCCGAACCCGCAATGTTCAGGGGGTCTGAACCCAGGCTTCAGTTACAAGTCCGGGTTCAGGCTGGGGTTGGGCTCACCCCCATGATCGGTGTTTAAAAAGCTAGCATACGACCTTATGTATATCAGTCGTCTCTACATACGGCCATGGACTGAAAAGAGAAATAATGTTCTACTTAACAAAGTTGTCCAATTTTCTAAACAAAACATTTAGGGATGCTAATTGCATTTGAACAATATAACAAAAATGTACTTACCTTAGGATGCATTCACATATATCAGTTGTGTTTGGCCAGCCGAGCTTATGATGCCACATCAAAAAACAATGCATGTGTTTTTGTTTTTTTTTTATAATCCAGCTAATGCAAAGCTGAGGTACTGTACAGCATGTCACCTGATAAAATCTTTGATAGTATCTATAGGACTTCCCCTTTGGGTAGTTCTCAACTGCACTGATGTGGCCCATATGTGAACTCTCTCTTATTTCCCTTCACCATTCCAGAGCTGCAGCTATGGATTGTCACATGACCACTACACCCAACCAGCACAAGTGTGGTCACATTCACTAACATTATACCTCAACGATGAATGCAATGATTTCAGTACTACAGAATATTACCAGTCAGTCAATAATTGGCAGTAGTGGTCATGTGCCACTTGGCCTACAGCAGTGCTGCTGCACTAATAAGTGTCATTTTATTACATTCTGTTCTTACTAGTCTGAACACTGGTTTACTCCTTTCATAGGACCCTCACTTGATTATCACAACTCCTGTCTACTTTGGGCTTTGCTCTGATTTGCAAACAGTTGATCGACTGTGATGAACCAATTCTCCCTCCACCCCACTTTCTGCCCTATACTTTTCTATATTTTCAAATGCATTTGGTGATTTTCAATGGTTTTGAAATGGTTTTAAGATACTGAACAGCCCCTTTAAGTAATTAATTTTTCATTCCTTTCCTTTAATTACTGAATGCTGAATTTATAAAATATAAATTGTATTTACAAACAACAAAGCTACTGACAGCTTTTGCATCAGCATCTGTACTTATACTTTATAGCCGTAGTTTAGATGCTGTCAGTATGTTTGAATGATTCTTCGAAATAATATGTGTGCAGCCAATGTTCAGGAGATTTCTGTTGGGTAATTGACAACTTTTCCACAATCTGACAGCTGAATTGAGTACTGAGATATTTAGCAAGGAAACCATACAGTCAAGCTAGGCATTCTCTTTAGTTACTGCTTTTATACAATGCAATAACTAATGATTTAAATGGATTCTATAGTATAATTCTTTTTTTTATCAATAACACTATAGTGTGTTAGATGCTTGAAGAATAATGAGTGTGGACATAACACTAGGGATTTCTAATACAATATGACAATGCATTTCTTAATCTAGTAAGCTGGCTCTGTCTCACTGTAATTTATAGTACACATAGTACATGCATTGTCAAGAATTTCTATTGTAGATTTGAACAAATTGAGGGTAATAATGGTGCATTGAGTTTATCAGTTACAAAAAAGTCCTCCACATCCTCCATAACCGCTGAACCGCTCTGATGATTTATCGTATAGATGCCGACCTATGTACCCTTTTTCTATGCATCTGATCTGTAATGTATACACATATCTCTTTTGATATGCCTTTACTGCTTTGGCGGGATACTCTTTATTAATTTGCTATACATTGGGGTACTAGATAGTGCAGGCACTTTTTGCACTTTAACTACTTACCACCAGGGGCTGCTCAACCTTACTACTGTTGGAGGAGATGTTTGTTTGGTACGTGGTGATGCCAAATACTTGATTATTATATGTATTTTTAATTTTTTTTAACTTGTCTTCCATGTCCTTGTCAGAGTATTTGTTGAAATAAAGATTTATTGTATTTCATTGATTCTTGTCTTCTGGCACACTCCTTTCCTCTTTATAGTATTTGAATCCTCAGGAAGTACTACTGACTGCCATGGCGGTTATTGAACGATTGGGAAAAAGGATTTGAAACATATTCAGGATTGGTTATGAACTGGTCCAAATCCATGGATGCCCTAGTTGATCACTCTGTATACACTGAGACCAATGATCAATACCTTAAAAAATGCAGGTCTCCTACAGGAAGAGTGATTATAAGACTCTCAATCTCACTCCTTTAATGAATACATTTAAACATTCAAACTGTGTATCTGGAAGAAATTGCCTTTGTTGGTAGTGGGTTGAGTAAATTTGATAAAAATGAAATGGATGTCCCAACTATTGTACCTTTTGCACAATCCATCAATTTGGACTCCTCAGCAGTATTTTATTTCAAATAAATAGAATATTCAGTGATCTCATTAAGTGGCGAGCATATTAGGTTAGAGACTTTGCAATGGACTATGACAGAGAGGGGTTTGGCATTTTCTGTTTCAATAGTTTTTAATTGATTTTAACAAATTCAAGCATGAAATCCAGTACACTTAGAAAGTGCAAAATATTTGAACAGTTGCTTGTATACATCCTACATCACAAAGTTACATATTTGATGCTATATGTTCTTATAAAGTAGCTGTACATTTAGAATTATAGATTGAAATGAATAATCAGAAATAAATATCAACTAAAACAAATAAAGAAGAGAAAACAAAAACTCTTGCAGGGTGTTATTTTTCCCAGTTGAAGTCTGGAAATAGAATATTCTTACAGACCAGTGTGTGTGTGTGTGTGTGGGGGGGGGGCATTTTGGCACTTTCTAATCCATGGACATATTGGGGCAGATTTATCAAGTGTCTGAAAGTCAGAATATTTCTAGCTGCCCATGGCAACCAATCACAGCTCACCTTTAAAATATTCATGAGTACTGGTAAAATGAAAGCTGAGCTGTGATTGGTTTCCATGGGCAACTAGAAATATTCTGACTTTCAGACACTTGATAAATCTGCCCCATTTTCTTGCTGCTCAGTCTCAGCAGTTGAGAGGATAGGATGGTTATGAGGATGACCATCAGAAGACTTTTGCGGAAACAATTGGGAGGTAGGAATCTGTATGAGGTCCTGGGAGCATACTGCTTTAAACAACTGAGAACTTTCAAATCTACTATAATACTCATCCGTAAGGTCTGTTGGATGATGTGGGACCTGCAGCCAATTAGGAGGGTTTCACAATATGCTCCCATCTGGGGTGGGGGTGGGGGTGGCTTCCACATGGGGAGGTGGAAACAGAAAGGAGGCACTAGACTGAAGCATCCATTGTTTATGGATGGTAAACTCTTTTCTGCATAAACAGGTAACATTGTTTCTACTGTCCTCAGGTTTTCTTGGGGATTTTAGGACACCTTCAGCAAACTGGACTTTCCTGAAGATGTGGAGTGCTATCTTTTAATTTCATTGTTTCTTTCAACACACTTCAGATTTGTCAGGTGTAATTTTCATGTTACATGTATCCCTTGTAGATCTTATATTGGGGAAGCATGAGGTACCCTAAAAGAGAAGTAGAAAGCAGATATAGGTCCCATTGAAGACAATAGATGTTGGAACTCTGTTGGCGCTCTGTGAAGCTCACACATATACTTTTTGCATTGGGTCATTTATACACCACCACTTGTGAAACCATTTACCATAGCCCTTTCATAGTATCATAGTATATAAGGCTGGAAAAGACACACAAAAAAGATAAGGTTAATTTAGGGATGAGAAAACACATTATAGCAAAGATTCTATTCAAGTGAGTAGGGGCTGCACTTCAGTTTACTGGTGCTGGCACTATGCAGTAGAGAGATATAAAGAGCTAGTAAACAAAGTCTAAAAAATGTAAAGATTTTGTTTTTGTATTTTATATCCGGTAGGGTTAGATGTGGCACTTCAAATTTTAAGATAATGGCTCTTATTCTCAAAGGGAAGTACTATATATCCTAAAATAAGTAAGATCTAAAAATTAAAAAGGCTTTTCCAAAAGGTTTGGCAAGCAGTGGGAAAGAAAAAATGTTTTTTCCTCTTTTTTTCTCTCTCTCATTATGAATTTCTTTGGCAAAAAAAATCTCCAGATCCAGTCGCACCACTGGAACAAGTTAACATACTACCATGAACAAATACTGTAGGGATCTCTAAAAACGGAAATTCAAGTAGTGTATTAAAATTTCTTTTTTTTCACTAGATGAGTAAGGATGAGATGAATTGGTTCAGTGATAATTCAAGTGATGCAGTTGAGATGCTAGCCTGCAGTTTGGATATGAAGCTGCAGCATGTTGTTGCTTTTGTGGGGTGTTGGTCCTGGTATCAGGGGTACTGCTGGGCTGCTGGGTCTTAAAACTTGTTGATGCTATGGCAGATTAAACTATCTTATCATTTCTGGACATTATATATTTCCTGTGGAATTCAGTAAAACCTCATAAGCGAGCTGTGTCACACAATATAGAGCAAGTCCGCTCAGTTCCTATGGTACTCACCTGACCATGTCCACCTGTGCAATACAAGCCACCATATTTCCTCTGTTTCCCCTGTATTGTACACACTGTTGTGTACATCAGGCCTAAAATATGCAGATAGTTCTTATTACCACAGCTGCTAGGAGTTGCACAGGCACCTCTAGAATGGGCCCAATACTACTAGTGTGCAACCCCACTGGTAACATCAACCCATTAATGGCAACCTCTGTTTTCTATCACCAAGCCAATTACTAACCCAATAATACAGATTCTCCACTAGTCCCAGCATTTTATTTAACAATCTTTTATGCGGGACAATTTCAAATTTTCAATGGAAAAATCTAGATTCACAACATCATAGAAGCTGATCAGATTAGTCTGACATGACTGATCACTCATAAACCCGTGTTTTATGCTGGGTTACAAGGCTACAGTGAGATACTGTTGAATAACATCTATAACAAACACCTCAAATATTTTCCCTAAAACAGTTTCCAGGATCATACATATATGTGATGTCATCAGTGGGCGCCACCATTGGCTTGAGAAAGCGCCACTGAGTGCGAAAAGGCCCCGTTGCCAAGGCTTGCTTCTCCCTGCATGTGATTTTATGCTTCTTCACCTGAACAAAGGACATCACACTTTTCTAACAAGTGGGTGAGAGCCGTTACTCTCTTCTATGTGTTGCTTATGGACTTTTATATTTATCAACTGAGCACCACCGCATGGTCCTATCTCTGGTTCCAGTATTGGTCTGTGGCTTAATGTGTGTCGAGTGGGGATACTGCTCTGATGGAAGATAGTGCCTGACAGTTTTCCTTCATGTGAACCTTCCAGTTTCCAGGATCACTTTTTAATCCTGTTATGTATATTGGCACCATCTTTGCTATGAATCTTGTAGAACAGAACGTGTCCTTAAAGGGGTATTCCCACGAAGACAAGATTCTAAAATATACTCAGGATAACAAAGTAACACATTCTCTAATTTAATGTTATTAACAAAAATACAACATTTCACAGATCTAACTTCAATCTGTCTCTTCCAGGTGTGTACCTGGTATACCTGTTATACACAATTTTGGTTGCCCATGGTCCCGACCCTGAATGTTATAACATATTGCTCTCCTGTCTGAACAAAGATGATCTCTGAAGTGGCCCTCTCTGCTTTCAAGGACAAGCTAACACAGAGACTTCCAGCCAGCAAGCAACACATCAAGAGGAGAGTAAAGCTCTATGTGTCAGATACTAGTACATGTTCAGAGGCTAAATGAAAGTATATATAAACCTGTACCCTCATAATCTAATTACATTGTCAGCACACAACACTGGAGGGATCATGAAGTGTCTGCTTAGAGAGTCCCGCCCACACTCTTGAAATTTACACTGTTCATCACTGAGGGATAGGAGCTAAAACAGCAATAAAAATTAGTAAAATTGTAAAGTAAGGGGTTAAAATGATCTTTATTGCGTAAACATCACTAAGGGAATCAATTTTGAAAAAAAATTCTTTCATGGGCAAACCCCTCTAATGAATCTTTAAACATTAGAAATAATGGTCTGTCTATCAGGGTACATTATTCCAGCAGTACCTGGGGGTGTATGCCATATGGGCCTGGTGACTATTAGAGATTGAAAGTATACTTCCTCAGAACATAATTGGCAGTTATCAATAGCTACAACAATAAGCTAATTAAACAGTGTGCTAGTAAACAATGCAAAGTACTGAAATATGGTAGCTACTTTATATATAAAAGTGCATGTTATGTCACAGATAAATAAAACATTACTTTGACAGAAGTGGAACTGGGACTTTTAAAAATTGATATTGTTTCCCTAAACAAGTGGAGCAAAGCAAGTGTTCAAATACTACTTTGCATGGGAGGAAGGATAAAAAATGCTAACTACATCTTTTTAATTTTGTTGTATAAATTGCATAGCTAAATTTTTTTTATTTGTATAAAAAATTATGATGCTGAATCTTCATATACTTAGGGGAATCCAGAGTGGTTTTTAAAATACCTTTAATATCACTACAAAACTTACATTTCCCTACATTTTAATATGAAACTTTCAGGAGCACAGAACACAATCAGAAGATTTAATTTGGGCTTTTTTTTCTTCAAAGCTTGCATTAAAATAACTTCAGCCATGACTCGAACATTATACTAAATATTTCAATAAAGCAAAAACAAAGGCACATCAAGCAGATTTCTTAGCAAGCCTGCCTGAAAGTAGTACTTAGTAGCCTGAAATTTGGGTTGGAAGTTGTGTTGGAGTATTAATGAGTTCCAGCTGCTTTATGAAGTTTCAATAACTTTGTGGATCTTAACAAAAAGTTGAAATAACTTTCCTTTTCCTAAAGGCATGTTAAACCTTCAAATCTTTTCA
This sequence comes from Engystomops pustulosus, assembly GCA_019512145.1. NCBI lineage: Eukaryota > Metazoa > Chordata > Amphibia > Anura > Leptodactylidae > Engystomops > Engystomops pustulosus. The sequence continues at coordinate 83,602,623 of CM033642.1, read as the reverse complement.
AACACATCACTTTATATGCTTTCCTTCTGTGAGAATGGAGGAAGATTTTCATTAAACCAGTAAAATGGAAAATATTTTTGCCTTCCCAGTAATGCAGCGTGAAAGAACAGTTTAACTGGTCATGTTTTCCAATTTGTAAATTTTCCCTATAAAAACATGGCTTCAATACATGTTGATCTTTATGTCATTTTATAAGCCATTCTGTGCAATTACATGCTATGCTGCATAAAAGGGTGCGCTGAAAAAGGCAAATCCCTGGACCTGCTCTATATTTAATGTATATATTCATAAGCAAATATTTGATTTACAGTTTTTTACATGCAAATTGATTACCTTTATGCAAATTTATTTGAATTGATATAAAACCTAAATTCTCCAGAGCTGCCTCCCAACAACTTGACATAAATAACTGCATACTTTGCTGTAGATTAGTGATTGAGTGGAACCCAAACATCTGACTGAAGTTCGGGTATGGGTTTGGAGACCTGAACCCACAAAGTTCACCATGGTTCTTGACATGGTGGCTTTGGTCAGCTCAACACTGCTGTAGATATATGAATAATAATAATAAGAAGAATATATGAATAATATGGAATAAAACATACTTTTTTACTCTTTTGTGTATTTGTGAATTGGATAAAGCATGTGGTGTACCGAATCTGAGCATAAAACCAAATAATAATATAAAATGGCACTCACCAAGGTTCTCTGACGATCTTTAGACCATGTAGCAATAACAACTGTCTTTATTAGGCATCAAGGGAGTGCATACCAAGGGGAGAGAGGGGAAATGTTCCTCCTGCGGTGCAGACTGGAGCGCGGAAGAAGCGCATGTAGCGCGAAACAGCCGTCGCTCCAGTCTGCACCGCAAGAGGAACATCTCCCTCCCCTCCCCTTGGTATGTACTCCCTTGATGCCTAATAAAGGCACTTGTTTTTGCAACATGGTCTAAGGATCGTCAGTGAACCTTGGTGAGTGCCATCCTACTTCTTCCATTTTAAATTCACCTCTGCACCTTACTGTTTTCTTCAAATAATAATATAATTTGTCTTCCCTTCATAGGTCAAGGAAGAAACTAAACTACTTGTGGAGATATGTTTTCACAGACCACCTTTCTAGGCATAGAAAGAACATAATTGGCAGAGATTTAGGGAGAGATTTATCAGATATGTCTGAGAGCGGCAAAACTGTTCTAGTTGTTCATAGCAAACAATCAGAGCCCAGCTTTAGTTTTTTCACAGCAATTCATAAACTGAAATCTGAGCTCTGATTGGTTGCCATAAGCAACTAAAAAAGTTTTGTTCTCATACACTTTGAATAAATGTCCTTTTATAGGACCTTAAAGGTCAGCATGTTCCACTAGGGTTTCTGAGAAATTAATATGCAAATACGTTTTAAGGGTTGGAAAAGAAAAACTTTGGCTTGCTACCTTAAAAAAGGCAGATCCCTCTACTGTACATCAATATCTGAATTTCAAGAAGCATAGAAACATCACATGGAATAATAGTCAAGCCAGTAATTTATTTGCCATAAAGAATAAACTCCCAACTGAAGACATCTTGTTTTGATATCATTGCATCTCATTAGTACAAATCAGACTGGTTTGGCTTGGTCAGAGGCAATTGATGTGAATCACAGAAGTAGCTAAACCACTTATGCCAAATGAATATGCAAATGAGTTTTCATGGGTGGGGTAAGGAAACTTTGGGGGAAATTTAACAGAATCGTCTGAAAACAGAACTTTTCTAGTTGCCCTTGGCAACCAATTAGAGCTCAGCTTTCATTTTATAAACAGCTGTGGGGAAATGACAGCTGGGCTGTGATTGGTTTCCATAGGCAACTAGAAAAGTTCTACCCCTAGACACTTCTGATAAATTTCTCTCTATCTCTTCAGTGCTGCTTTAAATAAGCCAGTTCCTTCATAATCTATATTTCAGATAAGATAGCATTTAGGCACAATTTTCCTTTTCCCACTTTGGAAAACTTCTTTGTATATTCCTTTAGATAATTGATATGTTTGAATGTGTTCCCCTCTTCCTTGAAAATTCAAACACCTAAAATGTGTCTTTTCCTGGTGACCTCTTTCGCACAAATATCATATGATGCTTTATTCTCTATCCATGCTAGTAGATGCTTCATAGTTTGTGCCAACCGAAAGAAGCAGCTCACAACACTTACCATCTTATTTTTCTATATAATTAGTATACATTTGCAAGTAAAGATTCGCTTTTCAATATTTGCTTTACAAAAGTGAACATATATCTTGCACAGAAAATATTGTAAAATCAAATTCAAGCTCAGTGACCTGTGATGTTGGTTTGACAAATGTAGTCATAAATTCTTTATTTAGAATTCTGGACATAGGTTTAGTTTTATGGTTGTGTTATTAGCTGTAAACTTTTTTAATGATTCAATGAGTCTTACACACTTTGGTATCCCACTAGATTTCTTCAGTTTAGACCACAGACTGCTCTGATAGCGTATGTAAAGTACATAATAAATCCAGATAGATGAGATCTGAGACAGATATGAGAATCCAGCCTCTCCTTGTGGTTTAGTTACAGTCTACAGGAAATGAAGGAGAGATCCTTGTGGTAGATACAGTATATTTCTAACAATACCTTAGGGCTTTCAAGTTTCTTTTACTCCATAGACTCTAAAGTTCTAGCCATTCAGGTTTTCCCACACACCACGCATACTATTATTTACAGATAATAATGAATAATTTTTGCATGAACAAGGTGTTATCACACAGGCTAAATGTTTATAATAATGTAGTAGTTATAAGATGGCTGACTTTGTATTTGTGACATTATCCATAAAGCAAATTTCTATAAATTATTATACAAGGTGCTAGGTTGTTAAACCACAGACAAAATAAAGCATAAATGGGACAGTTACATGTAGAATATAAATCATCAGAAATGTAACTATCCTGCGGAAAAAATTTCAGTCCTTTCCTTTATTTGACAAATACGTTCTTGACATATTGTATATTACCTAGTTAAGTTACCTATAGAAATCTTCTCTAGGATCTGGCAATCCCCTGGCAGAGGGACTAAAAGGGATGTCCAGCAATTAAAAAACATGACAGCTTTGTTCCTAAAATAGCTCTTATCATGACCATGGGTAGTGCACTGTTTTGCAACTAGGCTACGTTAATTTCCAAACGAATAAGCTGCAATAACAGCGCAGACTATTGCCAGGTGTGGTGCTGTTTTTGAACATCTATGGGGGGACATGTATCATAGTTTTGTCTCTCTGTGGTGAATTTTTGAGACATTTGGCAGCTCTTTTTTGCACCTTATGTATGATCATGTCTTTTTACTTGTGATACTTGTTCAGTTTTTCCTATCCTGGCAGGCGCAAATTTTGGCTTCTTTTTGAGACTTTTTGTTGGAAATATCTCAAATCCACATTGACACAAGCCATGTGTGATATATACAGGAGTGGACACTACTGTTAATTTGGAATTTGAGGCTGTGTCCTGCTTTTTTAAAACTCTAGTCACACCCCAGGGAGATGATTATGAGGCTGCCGTGCGTTGCGGGTCACACATTGCATTTTGATTGCATTTTGAAACCTATTAAAACAGCTGAGGAGAGGTGATTTGCCTAATTACATTACTGTTAACATTTGCATTTACAAAATGCATAGTAAATGCAATGTTAACACATGCATTAATGTCATGTATATATTTAGTTTTGTAAATGCAAATGTTAACAGTAATGTAGTAAGGCAAATCACCTCTCCTCAGCTGTTGTAATTGGTTTCAAAATGCAATTAAAGCGCAATTAAAACGCTATGTGTGACCTCACCCTTAGAAGTAACCAATAAAAATGTAAATGCAAAAATTTAAAAAAATGTGAAATAATTCCAATTTACGTGTTAAATTAGGGCCGATGATAAAAATCCTTGCTTTGCACCTGCCCTGGACCAGGTGCAGATTTGCGCCTAAATGTTGCAAAAATACACCAAAAAATATATGATACATAAGTGAAAAGTTGCACAGAACATCTGGGAAACAATGATACATAAGGCACACTGCACAAAGTTCAGCCAAGGCGTACTTGAAAAACAACAGAGTAAAAAGTTGCAAAATAGTTGCAAAAAAATGACAAAAGTTGCAAAAATGAGACAATTTGACTAGCAGAAATAATGATACATGTCCCCCTATGTCTTTAAATTGCTGCACAACCCCTTTAAATTGACATATGAAGTATAAATCTATACACTAGTCACTAGCCATTCCTCTTGAAAAAATAGCCCATAATTATTATTAGTATGTTCTTCTATGATTTTGTTTTCTAAGAACAGCAAAATGTATCCAAAATATGGTCCATAATAAAATAAAAGTACAGGCAGTCTCCTACTTAAGAACACCTGACTTACATACGACCCCTAGTTACAAACGGACCTCTGGATGTTGGTAATTTACTGTACTTTAGCCTTAGGCTGCAATAAACAGCTGTAACAGTTATCACTGGTGTCTACAATGAAGCTTTATTGTTAATCCTGGTTCTAATGACAACCCAACATTTTTAAAATCCAATTGTCAGAGAGACAGTTCGGGGACTGCCTGTAAGGGTGTTGCTCTGGCTCTCCTTACCAGAAAGTTAATGCAGATTATTTACAGTAAGGATCCACTTATTAAATATTGTAATAAACTACTTATGAAGATATTTCTTGGTATATTGATTATGAATTCCTTTTTTAAATTCTTCAATACTTTGATTTTCTTTACTTTCTAATTGTGTGCCAAAAAATATTGTGTACCAAAAATTGCACCACAAAAGGAGTCACTATTTTGCGCCCCAAAAAAGAACAAGTTGTGAGTGTCGAACAAACATGAATATTGTGACGCCAACATCTCACAAATAAGGAGCAAGAGGCTAAAGGAAAGAGAAAAATTACTATCAGTTTTCCATTTGAGAGCCGATAAAAAATGTTGCCCTGATAAAGATTGAATGCCTGAAAATGTATAGGAAAAAAACTGTAAATGTCAGTTTTGTGTGATGTTAAGATGGGTAATTCTACCTGTCTAGGATGGTCTTTATAAAATATTGCTTAACTAAATAATACATTTCCGTACTATCAGCCCATGTTAACAAAGGACTGATGGTAACATTATATCAGAACATTGAAGGGTTTACTGAGATTTGTTGTCCTTATTTCAGATCTTACTCCTTCCATATGGCCACATGATCCTCTTGCTATTAGCTTCCACCTTGTTGGCTTATACTTCCAAAATGCATCAGGAGTCAGCCTTAGTGAAAACCTGATATTAAAAACTAACAGGCTTATGCCAGGGAAAACATGGTCCCCTCCTGGTTTCAAAGGAACCTTCTTTTTCATAAGTGCAGCCATGCTTTTCTAATAAAACTCATTAAACTATGGTTATGAAAGTATGAAGCAAGGTAAAAAAAAACACAATCAAACATGTCCCTTTGAACTTTGATTCTTTCTTTTTTCTGTATCTGCAATGCAAACAGCTATGTTGGGGTAATGGTTTCTATTCCTTGAAACGTAAGCCATTATATGCTGTATCATTTAGCAAGATCTTTAAATGAATGAAATGAATGACAAACGGAATACTTTACTTGAAAGCATAGCTGGAACTTTTTATTTTTGCTGTCTATAAACAGCGTTTGAAAAATTCTTCTAAGTGACTTTCCATTTAATATTGTTTTACGTTATGAATGCATCTCATAAACATGAATTCATGGAAAGTGAAAACAAATGTACTTAGCTACATTTTTACATGTAAGTGTAAAGTAGAGACAGAAATAAAAACAATGGAAGTTTGGATTGTAAATATTTTGGGAACAAAACAACAATCTGCCTATGCTTCATAATGATACAGGGTTTCGAATAACAAAAGTGAGGACATGATGCTGGAAGATCAAAGATTGTTCAGAAGTTTAATACCATTCTAAGCTGTAATCTCCAGGGAGATAATAAGCCTTTGTAACTCAGGTTATTTTTATCCTTCTCAAGACGTTATTGATATTATAAAGATATTGCTGTGGAATAGAGGTTACATAGCTCAAATTAGATAAACTCACAGAAATCCAAAATATTTATACAAAGCCAAGTAGTCATTTTTCTGATAATCCCATGTATAACATTAGCATAAATGTGGGAATGTCTAATTTGTTAGGTTGTCCTAAAATATCCATAACTGGGCCCATAAATGTTCAAACTCATATATTCATAATATTTTTCTCTACATATCTGTTAGTATCTGTAGTTTTTAGTGTATTAAGCATCGTACTATAAAGGAGTGATAGATGAGGTGTTCCAAGTTTAGAATTGTTCAGGTTTTGGCAATAAATGCAATAGATAAACATATAGAATTGTGGCTTTTACGTTGTTTGGTTATTGTATAACAAGTACTGAGCTTGATCTATACAGTCAATGACTAATGCAAGTTCAGGGTCAGCTAGTATAAGCCAAGTGAAAGTATTGGGAAAAAACACAGTAGAATATTCTAGTGATCCATAGTTTTTGCAATGTTGGGTTATTATATAGCATGTACCTGGCTTAAGCTGTACAATCATTGAATGATGAAGGTTCCTCACTAGGAATACTACTCACATTATTCCATTCCATTCCTCAGAGATAATAAGACACATTTTGATGGTTATGTGATGTTCCAAATAACGAGTTGAAGCTGAGAAATACAAGGCTTTTCATAATATCACATCTTGCTACTTGGCAAAGATGTTATAATAATGTTGCAGAGTAGGTAAAATTACTGCTACTGAACTTTAGGTCGAAAAGGACATGATGACTTGGAAGGTCTTCTGCCTCCCATTTTATCATTAGTGACTGCCACATTAACTCCATTTTTGTTCAAATATATTTAAGTGTCATGAAAGTTAATTTTATAGGGTCTATGATTTACATGATGTTGTTAGACAAAATCCTGAACTAAAATCTTCATATTTTAATCAATGCCAACCAACACTCTATTCACATGATCATTCCAATTGTTCCTGTGGCAGGGATGGGAACAAACCATCTCTCTCCAGCTCACACAAGCCAGTTGATTTTTTTCTAGGTGCCATAGCGAGCCAGGGAGAAGCCGGGCTGCAATCCAGCTCCCTCCCCATAGTGGACCACCCCTCAGGATACAGTATGCCTGTGAGATTCCTCCACCTCTACAGGGTATGCAATCTAATCATGTGCTCCGTGTCCCTGTGCCACTATGTGGGAAGAAGCTTAAGATGCTCTTTTACCATTAACTGCTTAGGTCACTGTTACTGGCTACTTTTGGGGCAATAAGACTATTGTCTACTGTTGGGCACTGTGATTATAAAGGATACTGTGGGGACTCTGTTACCATATTAGCTTCTGTTATATAAAGGTGGAGAAGATGATGATGAAGTGAGGAACCTAAAATGTGTGAGTTGCAAAATCTACAGAGATAAGTCATGGCCAGGAGAAGCTATATTGAGGCCAGGTAGAAGAAGAAAATGAAAGAGACTCCTCAGATCCAAGAGGTCACATGTCAGTCAAAAAAATGAACTGTAATTGCTGGTATAACACATGTCTTCACGATTTTGCTGCATCTCCCCGTGTGCTGTGATGCTTTGTTACATAATTATTTTTAATGTTTTATCAATGACCTCATACAGGGTTAACACAGTAGACTTTTAATATTTACAGATAATACTGAGTTATGTAAAGTAATTAAAACTGAGGAGGATAGTATAACATTACAGAGGGATTTGTGAAAGCTCAAGGAAGGAGCATAGAACTGGCTGATGTGGTTTAAAGTTCATCTACCACCAGCATGAAGCATTGTAAACAAAGCACACTGACTTACTGGTGTGTGTGCCCCCTCTGGCAGGATCTGCTCTTCTTTTAGATTCTTATTCACTGGTTTTTACAAAAGAAAGTTTTTTAAAATTATGTAAATAGGTGTTAATGGAGCCTGGAACCCCTCAGGTTCATTTCTTTTTTCATAATCTGTAAAGCCTTTTTTTCCCTTAAACATAAGGGCATATGAATCATAAAGAAGAGTGGATATTGCCAGGGTGGACACACACCAGTGTGCTTGGTTTACATTAATTCATCCTGGTAGTAGATGTCATTTAATCTAGATACAAAGGTTGTGGGCCTTAGAAACATGGGGCCACATGTATCACTCTTTTTTTCTGTTGTTTTTGCGCCTTTTCATTCAGGTGCACCGTTTTTGCGCCATTTTTGCGATTAAACGCCAAACTAGTCGCGCAGCAAAAAATAACCAGCTTTCCCTCATCTATCTTACCAATCCAGATGTTTTGCTGTGCCTAATCACTTGCAACGTTTTCATTTAGGCGCAAAAACGGGCGCAAAAACACTCCAGCCCGAAGGTGGCATTATCTGAGAAGAAAGCACTGAGCCCCTTTGCAGAACAGCTCATTTCTAGCAGCAAAACTCAGCCAGACACTGGAACATATAATAGATACATTAGATACACTGCTGACAGGAGCTGCAGACTCTTTTAAGGTTAATCACCTTCTATTTACAAAACATTCTGCAAAACGCTGAGCTCACAGCAAGAGCAAGAGAACTTTGCAAAAGTTTGCACAAGTTTGCAGAATGTTGCAGATACGACATACAAGTGTCCTCCATGTAATTCTGCACAGTATCACCAGTGTGTCTGAGGGGGATATTGTGCAGAATTACAGGGGTGCAGCAGGAGACCAGCACTGGGGGATCCCCTCCAGGAGAAGCCCCTGCTGAGGAGGTCACTGGGTGCAGGGTGTCACACACCTGGGTGCTGCTGTGAGTGTTATCTTCATTCTGGGCTGTGGGAGAAGCAGAGAGGAGCTTGTAGCAGGATCACATGTAACTGCCCGAATCTAACATTGCGCCTAAACTGCGCCAAAATTGCGCCTAAACTGTTTTAAAGTAAAGTGATTAATAAGAGGCAGAAAATACACTTATCACACATGGGGCCACATGTATCACTCGTTTTTTCTGTTGTTTTTGCGCCTTTTCATTCAGGCGCACCGTTTTTGCGCCATTTTTGCGATTAAACGCCAAACTAGCCACGCAGCAAAAATAACCAGCTTTCCCTCATCTATCTTACCAATCCAGATGTTTTGCTGCGCCTAATGATATTCATCACTTGCAACGTTTTCATTTAGGCGCAAAAACGGGCGCAAAAACACTCCAGCCCGAAGGTGGCGTTATCTGAGAAGAAAGCACTGAGCCCCTTTGCAGAACAGCTCATTTCTAGCAGCTGAGCTCAGCCAGACACTGAAACATATAATAGATACATTAGATGCTCTGCAGACACTGGAACATATAATAGATACATTAGATACACTGCAGACAGGAGCTGCAGACTCATTTACAGTTCATCACCTTCTATTTACAAAATATTCTGCAAAACGCTGAGCTCACAGCAAGAGAGAAGAGAACTTTGCACAAGTTTGCAGAAGCTTGCAGAAGTTTGCAGATACTACAAACAAGTGTCCCCCATGTAATTCTGCACAGTATCACCAGTGTGTCTGAGGGGGATACTGTGCAGAATTACAGGGGTGCAGCAGGAGACCAGCACTGGGGGATCCCCTCCAGGAGAAGCCCCTGCTGAGGAGGTCACTGGGTGCTGGGTGTCACACACCTGGGTGCTGCTGTGAGTGTTATCTTCATTCTGGGCTGCGTTTTGCAGAATATTTAGTAAATAGAAGGTGATGACCTGTAAATAGAGTCTGCAGCTCCTGTCTGTAATGTATCTAATGTATCTATTATATGTTCCAGTGTCTGGCTGATCTTTGCTGCAAGAAATGAGCTGTTCTGCAAAGGGGTTCAGTGCTTTCTTCTCAGATAACGCCACCTTCGGGCTGGAGTGTTTTTGCGCCTGTTTTTGCGCCTAAATGCAAACGTTGCAAGTGATGAATATCATTAGGCGCAGCAAAACATCTGGATTGGTAAGATAGATGAGGGAAAGCTGGTTATTTGTGCTGCGCGGCTAGTTTGCCGTTTAATCGCAAAAATGGCGCAAAAACGGTGCGCCTGAATGAAAAGGCGCAAAAACAACAGAAAAAACTAGTGATAAATGTGGCCCATGGTTGTAGCTTGTGATAATTCTGGCAAAACAGTGCGCCAGAATTTAGGCGCAACTACTACACTTAGGCGCACAAAAGTGATAAATGTGGCCCATGATCCCTTTCTAAACTGTCAGTTACTTCAAGAGAGGCATAGATTCTTGTCATAAAAACACAATTTTACCTTTATACAAATCACTGATCAGATCACAAATGGAATATTCTGCACAGTTTTAGACACCAGTATATAAAAAGACATATTAGAACTGGAACAGGTACAGAAAAGAGCAGTATAGCTTACTAAGAGACTAGAATACAATGGGCCACATTAATCACTTTTGTGCGCCTAAGTGTAGTAGTTGCGCCTAAATTCAGGCGCACTGTTCTGCCAGAATTATCACAAGCTACAACCATCTGTGATAAGTATATTTTCTGCCTCTTATTAATCACTTTACTTTAAAACAGTTTAGGCGCAAATTTGGCGCAGTTTAGGCGCAATGTTAGATTCGGGCACTGACATGTGATCCTGCTACAAGCTCCTCTCTGCTTCTCCCACAGCCCAGAATGAAGATAACACTCACAGCAGCACCCAGGTGTGTGACACCCTGCATCCAGTGACCTCCTCAGCAGTGGCTTCTCCTGGAGGGGATCCCCCAATGCTGGTCTCCTGCTGCCCCCCTGTAATTCTGCACAGTATCCCCCTCAGGCACTGTGCAGAATTACATGGGGGACACTTGTTTGTAGTATCTGCAAGCTTCTGCAAACTTGTGCAAAGTTCTCTTCTCTCTTGCTGTGAGATCAGCGTTTTGCAGAATATTTTGTAAATAGAAGGTGATGAACTGTAAATAGAGTCTGCAGCTCCTGTCTGTAATGTATCTTATGTCTGTATTATATGTTCCAGTGTCTGGCTGAGCTTTGCTGCTAGAAATGAGCTGTTCTGCAAAGGGGCTCAGTGCTTTCTTCTCAGATAACGCCACCTTCGGGCTGGAGTGTTTTTGAGCCCGTTTTTGCGCCTAAATGAAAACGTTGCAAGTGATGAATATCATTAGGCGCAGCAAAACATCTGGATTGGTAAGATAGATGAGGGAAAGCTTGTTATTTGTGCTGCGCGGCTAGTTTGGCGTTTAATCGCAAAAATGGCGTAAAAACGACAGAAAAAATGAGTGATACATGTGGCCCAATGACAGATTAAAAAATTTGGGATTATTGATCTTAGAAAAAAGAAGGCTAAGGGGAGACCTAATTTTTCATATAGAGCTGCAGCGGCAGTACATAGCCATGCATAGAGCTAGGGCCACAGTACAAAGACATACATGCAGCTACAGCCACAGTACAAAGTCATACAGACAGCTACAACCCTAGTGCCCAGCCATACATGGAGCTACAGCCGCAGTACACAGCCATACATGGAGCTACAGCCGCAGTACACAGCCATACATGGAGCTGCAGCCGCAGTACACAGCCATACATGGAGCTACTGTTGCAGTGCATAGCTGTACATGGAGCTACAATGGCACTAAACATCCATACATGGAGCTACAGCCAAAGTACAAAGTCATAGATGGAGCTACAGTGTCAGTACAGAGCTATACATGGAGCTACAGCAGGAGTACATAGCCATACATGGAGAAAAAGTCACAGTACATAGCCATACATGGAGCTACAGGCACAGTACACAGCCACACATGGAGCTACAGCCGCATGGACCTAGCCAGTAAGCTGTTTGGGCAGTGTCCAGGAACTGTACTAAAGACTAATTCCGAGTTTTGCTCAGGTCTTGTTATACTTTCTCCAGTAGCTTGCAGTTCTTCTGTCTGTTTGCTAGACCTGAAATCCTGAACCTGTACCTGAGCCTATATCCAGCCTGAGTTGGTACCCTTAACACCAGCCTGATCAGGAGCCCTGAGCCTAGATCCTGCCTGATCCACAACCTTTAACCCAAGCTTGACCTAGAACCGAACATGTACCCTGAACCTTGTATCCTTAGCCTGCACTCTGAACTCTATTTTGGAGCCCATACCCTGATCTTGCACCTGTTGCAAATAATCTTGTGTCTGCATATTTATCTGCCCTTCTGTACATGGGAGTCAATGGGGAACTGGAAGTCTCTTTTGACCTGCCAGTCTTTTGCCAGTTTCTGTTACACTCTCCATTTCAGGAGAGTGTAATATAAACCCCCAACACAGGTGTGAACTGAGCCTTACAATCTTAAAACAAATTTAAAAAAAAATTCTATTTACTGCAAATCCATTTAGGTGTATTTCTTCTTTCTGAAGAATTTGCTACCTGATGTTTATAATTTTGCATTCAGATGCTTTACGTCCATTATTAAACTTTTGAAGACCACATGGGAATTCTTAATAATTGTATATTTGCTCTTAAAAACAATATGATACCATTTCAGAAATTATAACAATTTAAAACAGAAAGTGTGTTAAAATTCAAAGTAATTTGAAATGTAAAATAACATAATTTTTATTCCAATAAATATTTTACAGTTTACAACCGATACGGTTAAGTAAGCTGAATGTAAAATATGAACAATACTGTGAAATTTACATATCCATGAACACGTCCTATCCATTCCAAATTTCACTGGCATTTCACAGATGAGCAACATGAACTGTGACAAGTAAACACCTGTAAATAATCTCCATTTGTACTTTCTTACAGATGTAAATTAAAATGTCAAAAACTTTAATAGTCCAGTTTACAGAAACGAGTGAAGTATTTATGTATACCAGATGGAATGACAATTCATTACAACGTTTTTGGCTCATTCTTTGGAGGCTAAAAACCCAAATAAATTTTTCAGTGTCTGACATTTTCTGATTATAAAGCATGCAATGTAGCCGTAGAAATGGTAACCTTCGACATGGGAAAGTCCCATAATTTACAACACAGGTACAGCCACTATATAAAAATGAGTTTAAGAGATGTTGGCTCATCATTTTTAAGATGTGGTGTACATTCATGATGGTCAGTTTGTCATCATTTTGTATTTATTTATATATTTTCTCGTCATACCTGATGACAGAACATAGGTTAGAGAAAGTTCAACATGCTAATTTAACAACTTGAGCCAAATCAAATGACCTTGTATTCTCCTGTCATGCAAATGATTGGAAACCTGTGCAAGGCTTTGCATTTACTGCTTAGAATTCACTGATATATAAAAATGTTAAGACAGTATATACTTGAATTCCTATAAATATTCACTCATGCTGTCATACTATTTACAAAGCCTAAATAGGAATTTAAAGCAGACATCATATAGTGCCTATAAATAAGGCAACATCACATAAAGATACTCTACACTGATGGTTGGAGCCCTGAGGTCCGTACTGACCATGACATTTACATGATGGCACTCTAATCGTTCTCCCTCCGTGATGCAATAGCATGTGTTCAATGGGTTGCTATGGCGGCTGGAGATCTGCCATGTCTGGCATCTTTGTCCATCTAACAAAAAAAATCCAAATAGACTTTTTTGGTTTTGTCTGCCTTCTGCTATTCTAAAATAATAAGTTTTCAAAAAGGCAAACGCCCACCAAAATCGTAGAATATGTGAACCCATTCTGAAAAAAGGACAATGCTGGATGTTTTATGTGTTATACCTGTCTTTAAGAATACTCTGTCAGTATAATTAAAGCCTATTGAGAGAATCCAAAGCTTACAGCACTGACTAATATGACTAATATAGGGGGTGTATAGGGAATTAGAGGCGGAAGAAGGAGCATATGTTGGATTACCGATTTACAACATTCCAAATCATCATGACTTTGGAAGAAATCCAAATTGCTAACCTTTTTCCTGCTCTCATCAAATATTATTTGTAATATAAGGTTAACTGTCCTTATACAGTTGAGCTACAATAAAGATAATTTTACTTATATAATAATTTTGAGAAGTACATGCAAAAGATAAATAAAATTAAATCAATAAGTGTTAAAGGACACCTGTCATCAGTTTTCTGTTTCTGTCACCACTACCTTTTGGATCATCTTACAAGAATTCACAAGGATCTTTTTTATTATGTAAATGAGGCTGGTTACATGGTCAGAGGCAGTGACGCCATCCCTGTTACCCCTCCCCTCTCCTCCCCCTACTCATGTCTGTGAGTAATGTATAGTAAAGCATTGCTAGTGTATGTGCTTTATCTGCTGACATGCTGCATCCTCCTAATACACATGTGTGAGACACAGACATCAGCTACACATGTACCTGACATGTTTTGCTATAACATGGCTGCCTGGAGATACACACACACACACACACCAGGGGGCGCCAGTACAAGGAAGCACATGGAGGAGCCATTACACCATTATACCTCACACCATTATACAGGCTGTCAGTCATGTGTATAGGGGTATCTTGTACCCACACAGGCTGTAATAGAGAGCCAGCGCCGGCTTTCATGTGTCAGAAATCATGGGGCGTGGCCGTCGGACAACCCAACAGATTCGGAAAAACCACAGAATTTAAAATTAGAATTAGAATTTTTTACATGCACCGGGATGAAGAAGGTGAACTCTGGCGGACCTCGGCGCAGCAGCGACACCTGCTGGATATTCACCTTAGTGAATCCCGGCAGACCCGAATTAGCGTCGGAGAACTCGCCGTGGGATTGCGACTGGACCGGGTAAGTAAATGTGCCCCAGTGTCCTAGCACAAAAGGGAGTGGGAACACTATATTGCCTCCTGCATTGAAAGTAGTTTGTGTCAAGAAAGGGCAAGAAAAGTACTGAAACATTTAGACAATATTAGTGTCATCAACAAGAAAATGTTTCTACTGTAAAAATGATATATAATTTGGGAACATTGTTTTCTACTATATTCTTCAAATTATTTTCTGTGGTGCTATTTTAAGCTGTGTCACATGTATCTATTCTCTGCTCTGTTCCATGACTGTAGTATTTCAAGTTGTTTTTTTAGTGATTATTATAATTGTCCAACCATTAAATCATTTTAAAAACAATATTGTATCTTTCAGACTGCAAGACAAAGTAGGTAAAAGTCTTGTTAGAAAGTGCCTGCATCTTATAGTCTCCTGACACAGCTCTGCACCCAATCTCTGAGAGCAGCGCCTCTGCATGCCTCCTCTCCATGCCTGTCCCTATGCTGCAATGGAGTTATCAGTAGAAGGTGTGAAGTCACTGGTCGCATGTTACTAGAAGTCATATTACTGAAGTTATAAAGGCGATGCTTCCTCCTTCCTAACGCATGCTGTGAAGGGGCAGAGGACATTGGTAGCTGTGCATGATATTCTAATGTGGCTGCAGTTTGCAAGTTGGGAAAGGGGTCAAAGAGGGGCACTTTTTTTTACACTGAAGAGCCTGATGTACATATGTGGGGTACAGATATTGGAGAAAGTGGGGTCACATATGAATCATAAAGGGTCTGCAGTCTGTCACATGAGAGTGGAGAGTCCATGCAGTATGTTTGTGAGGTGCAGTCTCCATGTGGTGAAGGTTGAGGAGGTAAAATGTGGAGCAATAAGGGTAGATAGAGGTTGAAAAGCAAATTAGTCACAGGCAGGATTGTGTTGAATTGGGTTATGTGGAAGGACTGGGTAATTAGGAGTAGAACACTGTGTGTATGCATGTAACTGTAGAAGAGCTATGTATGAAGTATGTATAAAGGTATAATGTATGATGTATAATAATAATATATAATGTATATATCATACATTATATAATCATACATATATAATAGTATGTATGAAGCAGTGCAGTGCTTGCATGTATGTTGTAGAGATGCATATGTGACCACCAAGTGTCAAATATATTTATCTTTTTAATGTGTAATGCAGGGTTGTGTCTTATAGTCCAAAAATATGTTAAAATGCTGCTGACCCTTCAGTCATCTATCTGTGTCCTGGTCCTGAAAACCTTAAAATTTGATTGTCCAACTAATCACTGGCTCCAGAGATTACATGTCACAAACCTGTCTAAATATAATCAATCTTTAATGTTGTTTGTTTTATTAGTGATCTCCGGTTATTTGATCTACTACACATATTTAATTATGTTATATGCATTATTCCTAGACAGACATACAGCAGCTTGTATGTTGCACTATACATTGCTGTACTTCCTTATTTTTTAAAGGGAACCTGTCACCAGGAGACCCATTTTTAGCACTTCCCCGGTCCCACAGAACATAGTATTTACACTGCCAAAATGTTTTTGTATTAAAAATTGGTTTTACAGAAACAGGTACATTGTACCTTTCATTAGCATGTGCTGTGTGACTAGGCAGTTGCCAAATGGGAGGGGCTGGAAAGGAGCAGTTCCCCCCACCCTTGGGAAACAGCTACACCATGTGACCTTTTCAAATATATGAAAACACCCATCACTTGGCTTAGCGACGCCCCCTGCTGCTCTACAGCCAATCCCGATTGTGGGGAGTTATTCATATATTTGAAAAGGTCACATGTTTCCCAAGGGTGTGTGTGTGTGTGGGGGGGACTGCTCCTTTCCAGCCCCTCCTATTGGGCAACTGCCTAGTCACACAGCAGATGCTAATGAAAGGTACAATATAATGTCTTTTTTTCTGTAAAACCAATTCTTTATACAAAAACACTTTGGCAGTGTATGTACTATGCCCTGTGGGGACTGGGGGAGTGCTAAAAATGGGTCTCCTGGTGACAGGTTCCTTTCAAGCAGACTTTAGATTTCTGTTCAGTTGTTGTCAAAAGACTGCAACTCCCTAAATGTGAATCAGCAGAGCAAGATCTATATACATTATCAACCAGCAAATACATACAAGACAATATGAGATCGGATTTGAAAATCCACCAGAAATCTGAATGAAGATCTTAATAACAGTGGATTATATAATTTCAAATAGTTCATGATCAGTAAAAGATAAGTAATGCAACATATTTGCAAAATGTATATACCTCAAACATAGATTTTGTTCAGATGTACTCAGTAGTGACACACTTCGCCATACTTTCTTTTCTGCCACTTCCCAATATGTCTGAATAAGGCTGCATTTTTGTGGCTATAAGTGTGAATATATTTAAAATAGTTAAATCAAAAGGGTTAAAAAAAAGCTCAACTTGAAGTCACTCTGTTTTGTTAAGCACTAACAATATGTGCATCCTGCAGCCCATGAATTCCTTTAAATTATTGTAAACAAAGCTTAGCACTAAGGAATGGGGAAATCCTCATTTAGAATCTTATGAGTAAAACATGACTCTTTAAACTGCTAATGGGGAGGGCATCCATCGGATATGCAATGGTATGATATTGTTGACCTGTCCTAAGGATAAAGTATCAAGCATTAAAGGGGTATTCCAGGAATAAGCATAATTCATTAACAAATATAAGGTAATAAGTAATTAGTTATTTAAAATTGTGTTCCCCTTAGCAGGAAAATGTTATGGACATACGCTATGATGAAGAATTAAAAGGCTACTGGCCCTTTAATCAGTCCATTGATTTTCAGAGCGTGGAGCAAACACAGGACAGGAGATGGACGCTAGTGACATGTTCTGCACTTGCCTGGGCAAGTCATGTGATCACCACTATGTTTGGCTGTAGTTAGTTGGTTGCATCTAGTATGGCCAGTGTTGTGGTGAGACCCACCTCAGTGCCCACCTCAGTGGTGTAATGTGCAGCAATGGCAGTTACACATCATTACTATGGTAACAGTGCAGGACAGTCTGTTACATCATCACTGGGAGCAGAGCATAAGACCCCTTCCACACTTGCAAGTGTGATTCGCTGCACTTGCATCATACTCGCACTGAGTACTGTCTGGATCTTCCAGCCCGAACGCTGCAAACCGGAACTGAACTGACATGCTAAGTTCGGTTCCGGTTTGCATCGTTTGGGCCAGGAGATCAGCGCATCACACTTGCAAGTGTGGAAGGGGCCTAAGAGGGAGAAGGGGTTACTGGGAAGTAAAGGAGCTGGAGCCTGGCGATCCGCACTGGATGTACCATAACTGTATGTCTGAATGTTGTAATTCACTAATGCAAAACGTCTATTTGCACCAATGGGTTAATATGATATTGAAAAAAACTAATTCATTCCATAATATCCCAACTTTGTTTCTCTGCATGCTCCCTGGGAATCAGTAGTAAACATATTAAAAATAAAGGAACCAATACTTGTATTATGACACAGAGTATGCTCCATTAGTAACTATCCTGTTAGCTTACATTTAACCAGACAGTAACAAACAAGTCATATGTGATTTTGGAAAACATTACAAATGTATGCAATAAGGAAACAAACAGGCTACCTCCTCAAAAAATAATTTGTGAAGTTTATAGATAAAGATCATTATTTTTATTTGACCCTGACAACAGTTGAATTGGAATCAAATCACCACCATTTACATCCCAGAAATAACTGCTATGTTATGTGTTCTCCTACGCCCACACATACCACACACACCTCAAGTTTTATTTTTCAGCTTTGTTCATGACAAAAGTAAACTCTAGAAATATGTGTCACGATGCGCGAGGAGAGTACCATCTGAGAGTCTCTTTGGGAGGAGTCTGTGGACCCTCTGGACCGCCGCGGGAGTTGGTATGGGACCCACGGTGGTAGCCAAGGTAATAAATGCAGAAAACAACCTGAGATGACAGGAGGAACACAGAGGAGCACTGGTAATGCTGGTACGGAGTGAGGACACCGCTGGGCTGGGACCTTGGAAGGCACGGCAGAAGCACAGGAAGGGACCACAGGATACAGACCACCGGACACGGACCACAGGATACGGACCACCGGACACGGACCAGAGGATGCGGACCACAGGGTGCGGACCACCGGACACGGACCACAGGATACGCACCTCAGGATGCAGACCACCGGACACGGACCACAGGATACAGACCTCAGGATGCGGACCACAGACACGGACTACAGGACATGGACCTCAGGATGCGGACCACTGGACATGAACCACAGGGTACGGACCTCAGGATGCAGACCACCGGACACAGACCACAGGATGCAGACCTCCGGACACGGACCATAGGATACGGACCTCCGGACACGGACCACAGGATACGGACCTCCGGACACGGACCACAGGATATACACAGGAACGTGACCTCGGGAAACACACAGGACCGTAAACTTGGGATACACACAGGAACGGGACCTCAGGATACACACAGGAGGCTTTCACTTCAGTCGGGAAGACTTGAAGATCCGGCTGGGAGTGAAGGAAACCGCCGGGTTATATAGAAACCCGGAATTGACCAGCGCCAATGGAAAGGGCGCTGGCCCTTTAAGTTCAGAAGATTCACCACGCCAGCTATGTCACACCTGGATCCAGTGAGATTTGGAGTCGGGGGTCCTGAGGTGTAATGTCAAAGCACTCATATCTCTTAAGCTGAGTTTTGACGTAGGAGAAGCAGTTGGACAATAAAAACGAAGGCATAGGAGGAATATGGGGACATAGCCCTACATAACATATCACCTATGTAAATTATGGTGACAGATGCCCTTTAAAGATCATTCATAGGTTAATGACAATCATGGCTTTCCATTTTATAGACTACATAATACAAATGTCATATTTTCTTTTCTGTTCTCATATCAATCACAATTTTAGAATTAAAATATAATTTGACATTCAATAAAAGCAATATGAATTAAAAAGCCAGTACCTTTTTCAGATGTCTAAAATAACACACAAAACTTGTAACCCCTTAAGGACCTTCAAAAATCCATAACGTTTTCATTTTTACGTGTACAGACGTGTACAGACCTGGGTAAGGGCTTATTTTGTGCGGAACAAATTTTACTTTCCCGTAATGATATTTATTTTAAAATGCCGTGTACTGCGAAGCTGAAAAAAAATTCCAAATGTGGGCTCAGTTTTTACGACTTTGACTGTGCGCTCCAAATAACAACCAAATAACAACCATATTCTTTGGTTCGGTACGATAGCGGTGATACCAAATTTATAAAGGTTTTATTGTGTTTTAATACATTTTCAAAAATTAAACGAATGTGTACAAAAAAGAAAAAAATTTTTTTGCCATCTTCTGACGCTAATAACTTTTTCATACTTCGGTGCACGGAGCTGTGTGAGGTGTAATTTTTTTGCGAAATGAGCCGACGTTTTCATTGCTACCATTTTGAGGTCTGTGTAAAATTTTGATAATTTTTTATTCCATTTTTTATGTGATGTAAAAAGGTGTAAAAGTCACATTTCGGACATTTGGGTGCCATTTCCCGTCTCGGAGGTCACCGCCGGCCTTAACCGTTTTTATATTTTGATAGATCGGGCATTTTGGGGCACGGCGATACCTAATGTGTCTGTGATTTTTACTGTTTATTATGCTTTATATCAGTTCTAGGGAAAGGGGGGTGATTTGAATTTTTTATATTTTATTAATTTTGTGTATTTTTTAAACTTTTTTTTTCTTTTTTTTTCCCACTAATTCTTAGACCATCTAGGGTACATTAACCCTAGATGGTCAGATCGCTCCTACCATATACTGCAATACTACTGTATTGCAATATATGGCATTTTTGCAGCTCATTCATTACAATGAGCCACTGGCTCATTGTAACGAATCTGCAGAAGCCAGGTAGCCTCGGGTTGAACGAAGACCCGAGGTTACCATGGCAACCGATCACCGCCCCCGATGACGTTCGGGGGAGCGACGGTGGTAATAAAGATGGCGGCGCCCACGCGCCGCCGTCTTTTAAATGCCGCTGGAGACTTTGCCGGCAGTAGTGAAAGGGTTAATAGCCTTAGGTTATTAGTGGTGGGGGTTTGCTGCAATATGCAACAACCCCCACCCTTGTATGAAGAGGACTCAGCCCATGAGCCCTCTTCATACATTCCCTGTATCTCTGCGCCCTAGAGCTACGGCGCAGAGCGTTAAGGGGTTAAATTTAATCCTTTTTAATACAAATATTTACATATTTGTAACATCACCCTTCCTTTTATATCCATTTTTGAAACCCAGATTTAAAGTGCACAAGTATCTAAAGTATTTTTAAATGTACTTTTGCACTACCCAAAACAGGCATCACAATTTTAATGCTTTTGCGTAGATTTGACTGTACCACTTTTTCGCATTTTAGAACCATTTTAGTATTTTAAACATTACTTTTTTTTATATCTTTCATTAATCTCAACAAAACTTTGCTTGTGCACACATAGAAAAATAAAGAGAAAAAATGTGTAATACCTCAGCTCACTGCATGCAGGTTCTTCTTTATGGTGTGAAATGGTGGTCAGGTGTACATAATGCATTGCTCCAACCCCAAAACCAGGGCAGGTACTTCAATGCAAATAGGTGTGATATAGGATCCAGCACTCCAATTTGTAAATTAGCTACAATAAGAAATATGTTAAAAGATCTCAAAAAGAGTGATCCACATGTACAGAAAAATAAAAAAATCTTACAAGATACAGGAGCGGGGGGCAGGATCAGCTTTAGCAAACCTCGGTATGAGTAATCCCTAAATAAGTAATAGACCGAAAGGCATCAACTTCTACCCCCCTCTTGTGTTTTGTATATTTGTCCACGTAGATCACTCTTTTTACGATCTATTAACATATTTCTTAATTAAATATGTCATTTAAAAAAAAAAAAACATAGTTCCCACATTGGATTGCTAAATCCTATGCTGAAACTTTTTGCATTGATTTGCATTTGTAGCGGGAGTATGAATTATTTTTTATTATATCTATCATTCATTTCAAGAGATGAAGAAGCAATATAGAAATTCCGTATGTCCTGTGTGCCAGTGTTCCCAATCCCATCGGCCTGGACCTCCCGTTGCTGACCTTGGATTGGACCTTGACGTTGCATCTCTGCCGTCTGCCCTGACCTAGTGCCTGGACCTGACCACGAGACTGTCTCCTCCTAAGGTACCTCCTCCTCGACTGCCACCACAGGCTAGTCTGTGGAACGACCTGGTGGTTCCCTGCCGCAGCAAGTCCAACCCGCTTTACGGCGGGCTCTGGTGAAGACCAGGTGCCACTAAGACTCCCGTCCCAGGTGTTGGTTAGTACCACCTCCCGTGGTGGTCCAGTGGATCCATGCATCCCCAACTCTGACAGATGGTTCTAAGCTGTAGGAGGTGGTGAGATACAGTTCAAAACCTTGTTACCCTTTTACTACCTTAGCAATTTATTTTAGTGTATTTATCTATGTTCATATATTTCATGTATATTAACCCCTTAGGGCCACTGCTTTTTTTTTTTTTTTTGTTTCCATTTTTTGCTCCACATCCTCAAAAATCCCTAACTTTTTATTTTTCATGAATAAGCTGTAAAGAGCTTGTTTTCTACACAACAAATTGTCATTCCAGTGAAGTATTTAAACTTAAGGGCGCCGCCTGTTCAGTTGAAGGAAGGCTCGCAAAATTTTGAAATTTTACCAGTCTCCCTGTGTACTCCAGAACCGTTTGAACGCTGTGACTTATCAAAGCGATCTGAGATGTTTTTTCCCACATGTTGACTTCATTTAGTGGTAATGTTGGCTGATAAGTTTGCGTTTATTACAAAAAAAGGAGAAAAAATGATGAATTTTAGAAAAATTGCCATTTCGAAATTCAAAATCACCCAAGCGTTTTAGGCAGATAGATTTCCACCTAAATAACTTGCGAAGAATAACATTTCCTTTTTACTTTACATTTTCATAATTTTTGAAATGTTTCGATAATTTATTTGACGTCACGCGGCCCTACAAATCGAATAGCGAGTTCCGTATTTCGGAATTGACTATTTGGGATATAAATATGGTTGAAATCAATTTTACATATTTAGCAACAAAACCCCCTATATAACCACCCATTTTCAAATCTGCACCCACAAACTTCAGAAACAGCATTTACAAAGATTGTTAACCCCTTGAGATCGTCATAAGTAATTGAATCAAAATGGCGGTGAAAATTTAGAATGGTCAAATTTGTCGGTTATACGTTCATTTAGCCCTAACTTACACATTTCAACAAGATAAAAAGAAGAAAAACTCACCATAAAATTTGTTCTAACAATTCTCCTGAGTGGCAGAGACCCCCCCACACGTGCTGTTACTTGTGTTATGGGGGCACAGCGAGGCGCGAAGGGAAGAGCACCCTGCAGCTGCAGGATTTTAGTTTTCTCGTGCCCCTTTGAAGGCTATAAATTTTCGCTTTTCCGTTATTTGGGCATGTGACGGCATTTTTTTTTTGCGGGACGAGATGCTTTTCCATGTTGCCATTTTGGGGTTGGTATCACCTATTGTTGAAAATTTTCGAACTTTTTTTTTGAGGTCATGAGTAGAAAAGCATCAATTCTGTACTGGATTTTTTACTTTTTTTTTTTTTCGTGTTCACCGTTATATCCTAAAATCACTGTTATCTTTATCTATGGGTCGAACGATACGGGATACCGGACATGAACTATTTTTTTTATGTTTTACTAAATTTTGCCAAATAAAACCCTAATGTGGGGAAAAATCTATCATTTTTGCATCGCTGTCTTCCAAGTGGCATAACTTGTTCGTTTTTGACTACAGAGCTGGTCGGTGGTGTTTTTTGCAGGACATGTTGTTCTTTGCAAAAATATCATTTGGAGTACATATGTTTGTTGATCACTTTTATTGCATTTAGTGGGATATAATAGGTAAAAATCATAATTTTTGGCGGGTTTTTAAAGTTTTTTTTTTACGGCGTTCATCATATGGGTCATAGTTATTTGTTTTATTCTATGGATTGTTCCGGGACACGGTGGATACTATATATGTGGGGTTGTGTGTTATGATTTAGACTTTTTTAGCGTTATAGTCTCTTTATATGTTTTGGGGCTTATGGGCATTTTTAGTGATTTTAAAGTAATTTTTTTATTGAAAACAAGTTCTCTTTACTTTTTTACATGATCCACCATGGGATATGAACAAGCAATATATCTGATTGCTTGTTTGATATACTCTGCAATAACAAGTATTGCAGGGGTTATCAGTGCCAGCCTTTGACGATGCATAGGACTGACACTTTGCCTTAAGTGACGTCACAGACGCCATCTTAAGTAAAACCTCCAGGCTTCTCTGGGTCACCCGAACAGACCCCAGAGGTGCACAAAACAGCGATCGGCCCCCCCGAACAAACGGGCGGGGGGGCGATCGTGGGGTAAAGACCCCCAGAAGGCATGTAAATGCCTCGGCGCGTTGACCGCGGCATTAATAATAGTTAAACACCCGCGATCGGAGCCCAGCCGACCGGGGTGATAGCGGGGAGTCAACGGTAGATTACGTTGAAATCCGCGCTGGACTAACGATGCCGGTTCGGCTGCTATAACAGCGCAGTGAACGGCATCGTACTCGCGCGCAGTAGCTGTACTGCGCTGAGTGCTATTCGCGGGACTCAGCGCAATACAGCTCACGCGCCAGAGCGGCAAGGGGTTAATATTCCATGCCATGTAATGGAAAGCTAGAAAAAAATTTCCAAATGTGGAGAAATTGGCAAAAAAAAAAAACACATTTGCGTCATTTTCTTGTAGGCTCTGTTTTTACAACTTTAATTGTGCGCTGCAAATGACATCTCAAGTGTATTCTCTGGTTCCGTACAATCACATTGATACCAAATTATATAGGTTTTATTATGTTTTAAAAGATTTTTAAAAATTTTTATTTTTATACCGACGCTAATAACTTTTTCATACTACGTAAGATGTAATTTTTTGCTGGACAAGCTGACTTTTTCATTGCTACCATTTTGAAGACTATACGCCATTTTGATAATTTTTTTTCCCAAAATGTTCTAATATACAAAATGGCCAAAAAGTAGTGATTCTGACATTTGGGTGCTATTTTCTGTTACATGTTTCACCACCGGGAATAACCGTTTTAATATTTTGATAGGTCGTGCAATTTGGGATTTGGCAATACCTAACATGTTTATGATTTTACATTTTTATTTCTTTTTATATCAGAGGGAAGGGTGATTTTTAGTTATTTGTAACTTTTAAAAATGTTTTTGATGTATTTTTAGACCCCCTAGCTTACTTTAACCCTAGGTCATCTGATCACTCCCACCATATACTGTCATACTAGTTATTGCAGGATACAGGTATTTTGTAGTACATCTGTATTGGTCTGTTACTCACAGAACATTGCAAATGCCTAACGACAGGCCTGGGAGTTTCCTGGCTGTCTTGGCAACCAATCTTCGTGCCCTGATGATGTCAAGGGGCACCCAATTGAAACCAAAATAGTGCCATCCAAACGCCGGCAACATGGGAATGCCCCCTCCATCTTTGCCAGCACCAACTGCAAGTGGTAGTGATGGGTGTTTGCAGCATTATGCAGCAAACACCTGGTGAGCTCAGCCCGTGATTCCTCTTCATACTCCCCCACCGACCACAGGACATTCAGGAACATCTCAATGCAGGAAGGGGTTTAAACAAATGACAAAAATTGTAGCACTCCACTGAAAATCCAAAGAAAAATAGATGAAGTATATCAGCATATCAGTATATCAGAGCAATGTTTCAGTTACACACTGGAATTTTTAATGTAGATTGCTGCCACTCATACATATATTTGTATGTTATGAAACACTAATAAAGAGACTAAGAAAACACACCTTAACCCATACTTAAAAAGAAATTGTCCTTATGCCTCACAGGAAACTTTCACACCAGAGAACACATAGTCTTCTAATTGTATACATCTGTAATGATTTATACACAAGAGCAAAAATGTGCTGGGAATGTACATATGTCTATGTTAGACCTCAACCACTTCTAAGGACCAGCTTTATGAGACATATAAACATTGGTGCCTGCACGCTAACTCGCTGATGCTGTGAGCACATATTTGCTTTATTAAGGAGCAAGAGACATCAACGGGAAACAATGACATGCTTGTTTGCACTTAATTGGGAAGTTAGTAAACTGTGTAGTAAAACACTCTCACTGCTAATTTATATTGACAGTCAAATATGTTGTTTTTTCATTGTCTGCTAGAAAGTCCATTTATGGAGGCAATGCAATAAGTTAACTGAATAACATATTGATCCTACCTGATTTCAGAAAAAGACGGACAACATACCTTTGCTTCAACACCTATGACTAACACCTTTCAATAAACCGAGATAAAAGGCCACAAAACCATTTCCTATAACATCATAATAAGTTGAGGTAATTCTGAAAACAGCAATAACACTAAATTTAACAACTGACTTTAAACTATAAAATCACATGACATCTGAGACTGCAAATAGCTTAATTGGACTCAATCGCTTAATTGGACTCAAATATTTTCATGTCATTTTACTGATATTCAGTATAAATAAAGAGAATCCGTCATCATGACATTGCTTTGTCATCAGTAGGAAGTATGTTATAATGCAGTGGTAGCAGAGCAGATTGTCATAGTGAGTAAAATATATATTGAAGACATCACCAATTTTCTAAATAAATATACTTTTATAGGTGCTATTGACATAAAATTATCAACAGAAGTTGGCAATAACCCATCCAACTCCCACCGTCAATGTAATAAAGCCATAGATGTTGTTAAAATGTAGTTATTTGTATTAATGAGAAATTACAAAAGGAAAAAGTACTTAAAGGGCACCTACCACCCCGATTCTACCTATATAGGTAGAAGGGGTGGTAGGTGGATGGATGGGATGTGAGGATAGCCCTTTTTTGGGCTAATCCTCACGTCCCGGGTGTCTTTTAGAAAACTTTATAGCAGGTATATGCAAAAATTTTTATGCGGCTACTGGGGCATGGAGTAGCCGGACATGAGGCTACTAGTCGCGGCTACTCCATGCCCCAGTAGCCACGTTACTCCGCCTACCAGGTAATCTTCGGCTCGCAGCTCCTGGTAGCTGCGCGCCCTCGTCCGGGTCCCCCGTGTTCGGGGGTAGCTCCTGGTAGCTGCACGCCGAAGCTGCATTCCCACATCATGTGCATTTAATGTGCCCTGTCAATCCCACAGCTATTATTTTTTATATTCACACCTCAACATCTTTAAACCCAACTTTGTGAAGTCAACTGGGGGTTCTATACACTATGCGGATTAGGTACAATTTAGATAGCCTATGAGCCTCATGTAATGATAATAATAATAATAATAATAATCTTTATTTATATAGCGCCAACAAATTCAGTAGCACTTTACATATCATAGGGGACATAAACAAATATAATATTACATTACATGGTACAAATAGTCATATGGAACAATAGGAGTGAGGGCCCTGCTAGCAAGAGCTTACAGTCTATGAGGATGAGCCAGCCATTCTTTGTAAGTGAACAGTATAAAATAATGTAATAAAAATGTTTCTACTTGAAGCCTGGAGCTTGGTACATATCTGGTGTTTGCCAGATAACAGACAGGAGGAGGACATAGGATGGATTAGTAAAGGGAGAGTTGACATTTTATGCAGTTAGGGAGTGTGATGGGCTTGCCTAAAAAGATGAGTTTTAAGAGCATATTTGAAACTTTGGAGGTTGGTTATTAGTCTGATAGTCTGGTTAAAGTCATTCCAGAGAATTGGTGCAGCTAGGGACAAGTCCTGGAGACATGCATGAGAGGCACGGATTAAGATAAAGATTAATCTAATATCACTGGCAGATCAAAGAGCATGGGTTGGGCAATATACTTAGAGGAGAGCAGCATTATTTAGAGCATTGTGGATGAGTGTTATTATTTTAAACTGAATTCGGGAGGAGACAGGCAACCAGTGCAGTGATTGGCACAAACTGGAGGCATCCCTGCATCGTTTGGTCTGAAAGACAAGCCTGGCTGCTGCATTAAGAATAGATTGTAAAGAAGAGAGTTTGGTGAGTGGAAAACCAATTAGTAGGATGTTGCGGTAGTCTAGTCAAGAGTGAATCAGAGCAACTATTAGCATTTTAGTGGTTTCCAGTGAAAGAAAATGGCAGATTCTGAAGATGTTTTTGAGATGCATATGGCAGAGCGAGCAAAAGATTGAATATGTAGTGCACAGGAGAGGTCGGAGTCCAGCACAACCCCGAGACAGCGGGCCTGCTGCCTCGGTGCTATAGAGATCCCACAGACCGAGATGAAGAAAACAACATTGGGTCTGTTAGTAGATGGTGGAAAAATAAGAAGTTCAGTCTTAAAAAGATTACGTTTCAAGAAGAGAGAGGACTTGATGTTAGCGTCAGCAGAGAGACATTCACTAATGTTCTGGATTAAGGCAGGGCTGATGTTACATATAGACGTATATGCATAGTGATGTTCATGGTTTGTCCAATGGGGGCAGTATAGAGGGAAAAGAGAAGAGAACCTAGGACCGAGACCTGAGGAAACCTGACAGCTAGAGAAAGATGAGAAGAGAAAGATCCAGAAAAGGAGACGCTGAAAGTGTGGTCAGAGAGATAGGGAGAAAACCAAGAGAGTGCAGTGTCCTTTAGGCCAATGGAGCGAAGCATCCCGAGAAGAGCTGGTGGTCGTTAGTATCAAATGCTGCTGAGAGATCCAGAAGAATGATTAGAAAATAGTCACCTTTGGATTTATCAGTGAGGAGATCATTGGAGACTTTAGAAAGAGCAGTTTCAGTGGAATACATGGAGCGGAAACCAGATTGTAGGAGGTCAAGGAGGGAGTTAGCTGAGAAATAACAGGTTAGTCAAGAATAGACAAGGCATTCCAGGAGTTTGAAGATGAAAGGTGAGATTAAAAACTGGTCGGTAGTTAGTAGCACTGGATGGGTACAGGGAAGGTTTCTTTAGTAAAGGGGTAACAACCACATGCATGAAAGAAGAGGGGGTGACACCAAAAGAAAGAGAGAGACAGGTTGAAGATTTTAGTGAGAAGTGACTGCTGGGGAGAGAGACTGTACAAGATGTTGGGGGATAGGGTCCCTGATGCAGGTAGTGGGGCGAGCAGAGGAAAGGAGCTTGAACACTTCTTTCTCTGTGACTGGCTCAAAGGAAGAGAATGAACAAGGTAAGGTACCAGAGGAAAGGGAATTAGTGGAGTAAGTGGACTGAGAAATTATTTCATAGTGAATGCAAC
The DNA here is from genome assembly GCA_019512145.1 of Engystomops pustulosus. Classification (NCBI taxonomy): domain Eukaryota; kingdom Metazoa; phylum Chordata; class Amphibia; order Anura; family Leptodactylidae; genus Engystomops; species Engystomops pustulosus. The sequence continues at coordinate 83,573,610 of CM033642.1, read as the reverse complement.
CAATTTCATCTTTAAAGTAGGACACTATCCCTAAGGTCTGTGACAGGAGGCTGCACCTTTGGTGTTAGTAAGGAGTGAAGAGCATCAAAGATTCTTTTGGGGTTGTTAGAGAGATAGGATATTAGATTAGTGCAATAGACCTGTTTAGCAAGGGGAAGGGCAGAGTTATAGGTTTTTGAACATAAATTTGAAGTGTAAAGTCTGCAGATGTGCACGATTTTCTCCATAGGCGTTCGGCAATCCTGGAACACTGCCGAAGTTTTGTCTGTATGCCAAGGTTGGTGCTCATCAGCACTATACCTGATCCGATACAAATTTCTGCACATAAAGAGGCATTCCGTTGCACAGTCGGACACATAATAAACACATGCACTATTTGGCAACTCATTCATACAATGCAATAAATGTAACATTTATGGATGTAACAAATAATCAGTGGGTGGCACAGCCCCTTTTCCTGCATGTATAAATAGTATTATTTATGATTAATTAAGTACTATGTAAAATAAATGTAACTGTAAATTCTGTCTGAAAGGAATAATCCCAATAGAAAATGCATGGCCTATGGCTACAAAACAAGAAAAAAAATGCATTCAAATGAAAAAAACTGTTTTACTGTCCAAACATTGAACTGTGGAAATGATGTATTTCTTAATTTACTCATTGATGACATTGACTGGGTATTTAAGAGGTTAAATGCCACCGTTCATGACATTAAAATAACATTGTTCGAGCCATACATTATTCTGTCAGCAGATTCAATAATAGCGCGGAAGATGATTATTGGCAAGTGATGATTTATTTATTTTCTCCAATAAGAAGTCCTTCAATTTCATCTACCTCTCAAAGAATGTAAGGTCTGTATCTGTAAAAACAGCTGGGACATCTATAAGTAAAATATCTGATTACTGACTTGCTTGTAATTGTTGTCATAAATCAAGTGTATCAGCATGCCTTTGAGATTTTCCTTCTGTGAAGAAGAGGAGAAAAAAGTTGTAATCTTTGTATTACCAGCATGAGTGACAACTGTGTATCAATCTGCTGGTCTAGATAGATAGACATTGCTACTATCATGAATGCGGTTTTATGTATGTGGCATGATAGCAAGTTTATTTATATGTGAAGTATTACTGCATGATTATCCCGTACAGGATGCAGCCATTTTTCGTTTTTTGCACTTCTGTTTTTTACTCCCCTCGTTCCAAAAACTTTTTTATTTTTAGGTTTTACAGAGATGTGTTAGGGCATGTCATCAGCGGGACAAATTGTACTTTCTAGTGACCTCATTTAATATTCCATGCAATGTACTGGAAAGCTGGAAAAAAATTCCAAGTGTAGTGAAATTGACAAAAAAACCACATTTGTGGCGTTTTGTGGGCCCTGTTTTTACGGGTTTTAATCTGCACTGCAAATGACACTTTTTCTTTATTCTTTGGGTCGCTACAATCACAGGGATATCAAATTTATATAGGTTTTATTAGGTTTTAATAGATTAAAAAAAAAATTAAATCTTTTGTACACAAAAAATATTTTCCATTTTGCCAAATTCTGAGGCCAATAACTTTCTCACACTTTGGTATATGGAGCTGTGTAAGGTGTAATTTTTTTGCGGTATGTCCTGGTGTATTAATTTAAATCAACTTGGGACCTATATGACAGTTTGATCATCTTTTATTAAAATGTTCATGGATGGAAAAATGGGGAAAAAGTGGTGATTCGGACGTTTGGCGGTTATTTTCCTTTACGGTGTTCATTGTATTTGTTTTATTTTTTGATAGAACGGGCATTTTGGGACGCAGCGACTTTTCCTTTTTTAAAAATTTTTTTTTAATATTTTACAATTTTTTTCCGCATTAGTTCAGACCCTCCAGAATACTTTAACCATGCAGGGTCTGATTGCTAATACTATATACTGAAATACTACAGTATGCAGTATATAGCAATATTACTGGTGATCTCTAATAGCCTGCCATCTGATCATTACACCTGGCAAACCTACAAGTCTCATTGAGACTGTAGGCTGCCATGGCAACTGATCGCAGCCCTCCGATGGCGTCAATCGGCCATTCAAGATGGCGGCGCTCATGAAGTGGTAAATTAACTGCCACAATCGATGCCAACACAGCAACAGGTGGGTGCATTATACAGCCATCACCAGCTGTGTATGGAGATAGCTCGGACTGTGAGCTCTCTCCATACACCCCCGGAGGGGGTTAATAAAAAATGCTTTTATTTAACATGATTGCTAAATGCTGGAACTAAGATGGTGCTTGCCTGTGGATTGACCCCCAGTATGTGCCTTATACTGGCAGCACACTTCCTGGAATAGATGGATGTCTTGTATCCAGCCAGTTGTTGGAAATTACAGAGAAGTTCTGCTGCCAACATCACAGATCCACTGATCATGATTGGAACTATCACAGCCATATATGGACTATGGGGAAATGATGCTACAGTACTACGTCATGTAATAATCGGACAACCAATTATCTATGTAGTCACTCCTTACTAACTGTGAAGTCCCCTTACCCAGAGCAGTTTGTATATAATGTTATGTCTAGGCAATAAAGGGCAGAACTACTTCCTTTTTTTGGTCGGTACCACTTCCTGCTGAGGAACATCATTATACCATACTTCAGTTTTGGTGTGATTTCTTTACACTCACTCAGCAGCCTTTGTAAACTATTAGAATACCTGACTGTATATAGCTATGTATGTTTGTCATTTATTATTGCATGACTTGACAAAGTCATAATTATCTATGTCAGGAACTTTCATATTAAATTAATTGCATACAAAATTGTTTATTTTTTCAAAACACATGACAGTAAACAATTAAAAAAACCATGGCCACACATGGTCACATGTATACAAAACAGAAATAATAATAATAATAATAATAATAATAATAATAATAATAATAATACTCTGCATCTGCTATAGCGCCATCATTTTCTGCAGCAATAAACAGATCATGGGGCATATACACAGACAAAATAAAACATAAATACTCTGCAGTTAATAGCCCTGCTCAATGTATGAAAATGTATACAGTATAACTGATAACAGGCCATACATATTGATATATAAGGCCCCAGTAGTATCTGTTCACATCTCCAATAAACACTATTGATGAACAACCACTCACATGCTTACCATCTATTAAAGGGGACAAGCCTGGTGTTCTGATTGCACAGAAATGTGACTTCTATAAGGAGCTAGTATAAGTAGATAATTTTCATTTGTATTTATTGTATTAGTACTGAGAGGCATATATCATTCATTAGACATTATAATAATGTTTTGGCAAAATGTCAGGTTAATGGACACCAATGTATAGGTTGGATGTATGTGTTGTGAGATTTCCCTTTAAAGTATATTTGACAATACATAGTTGGTACAGTAATGTTCACAAAAACTACGATCAATAAGGTATTTTTGCCTTTTATCCTCCCTCATTTACTAGTTATCAGACAAATCCATGATTAAGCTATATGATGCATTTGTAGAACACATTAAAGGGAACCTGTCACCAGGGACCTCATTGTCACCAAAAACAGGTTACAGAAGCCCATCACACCTGCAGTGCAAATCTGCCTTTCTGCCCAAGCTTTCTAAGCATTAGCATTACAATGTAATTGTGTGTTACAACTTACATTGCACCCTGACAGATTCCTCTGTGTAGTCATAGGGTCTGGGCTTTGGTTTGGACTAGAGATGAGCGAGCACTAAAACTTTTCCCGATGCTCGAGTGCTCATCTCGAATAACGAGCCCTATTGAAGTCAATGGGAGACTCGAGCATTTTTCAAGGGGACCAAGGCTCTGCACAGGGAAGCTTGGCCAAACACCTGGGAACCTCAGAAAAGGATGGAAACACCACGGAAATGGACAGGAAACAGCAGGGGCAGCATGCATGGATGCCTCTGAGGCTGCTTAATCGCACCATTATGCCAAAATTATGGGCAACAGCATGGCCATGACAGAGTGACAGAATGAAGCTAGATAGCATCTAAAACATCCAATAATTGACCCTGACACTATAGGGGATGGCATGCAGAGGCAGCGGCAGCAGCGGCAGGCTAGAGAGTGGCATGGCGACATACCCTAAATGGACTCAGGCTTCAAACCAATGGGTGGCAGAGAGGAACCAAAGGAGGTGAGCAAGAAGCGCTCAAATAATATCGGTACATGATAAAAGTTTGCCAGTATATTTTGTGGATTACACAGCAGGGTGGCGACAAAGTTAACATGGAGGCCATGAAAACAACCCAAAATTCTGCCTAAAACAGCTCGTTTGATAAGGGGACCATGTATGGAGGCAGTGAACTAGTAGTAGATTAAAGGTGCTGCAGTTAAAACTATGTTAGTTGGATCTTGGCATGGAGCTGGCGCTCCGCTGCCAGACGAGCTTTCGCCAATCCAAGCCCCTGTCTCTAGGCTACTCCCCAAACATGAGAGTGGAAAGATTTTGCTTGTACCGTGGGTCCAGGAGAGTGAACACCCAGTAATCGGTGCTGGAATAAATTCTTTGAACGCGAGGGTCACGGGATAGGCAGCCTAGCATGAAATCTGCCATATGCGCCAGAGTACCAACGCGTAAGAATTCACTCCCCTCACTGGCCTGACTGTCCATTTCCTCCTCCTCCAACTCCTCCAACTCCTCTTCTTCTGCCCATACACGCTGAACAGTGAAGGACTCAATAATGGTCCCCTCTTGTGTCTCGCCAACATTCTCCTCCTCTTCCTCCTCATCCTCCTCCACCTCCACCTCCTCCGATATGCGCTGAGAAACAGACCTTTTTTTTGTGTTTTTTAGTTTTTTTTTGTGTTTTTTAGTTTTTAAAACCAAACAATGCTATCCTATTGCTATGGCTATTTTCTAGCCAAGTATGAAAGCACACTGCTATGCCAGATGAGATGACGCTGAGTTATGAAAAAATAAACGTAAAATAAAAAGGAAATGGCAGACTGTGCCTAATTGAAATCCAACCCCTAATAAATTTTCCCACTTCGGTCTTTGCGATGGATATGTGCGTCACTAAGCGCTAAACACAGCGGTCGCAAGTCTCACTCCAAATTCCTCACAATTGGCTAGTATATGCACTGCAGCAAGGACAGCCACCAGCAGATCAACCAGAAATAAAATATATATAACGCTATTGTAGGCGTAAGTAAGCCGTTTGGATTCTCCTTTGGCTATTTTCTAGCCAAGTATGAAAGCACACTGATGAGATGACGCTGAGTTATGAAAAAGTATGAAAGCACACTGCTATGCCAGATGAGATGACGCTGAGTTATGAAAAAATAAACGTAAAATAAAAAGGAAATGGCAGACTGTGCCTAATTGAAATCCAACCCCTAATAAATTTTCCCACTTCGGTCTTTGCGATGGATATGTGCGTCACTAAGCGCTAAACACAGCGGTCGCAAGTCTCACTCCAAATTCCTCACAATTGGCTAGTATATGCACTGCAGCAAGGACAGCCACCAGCAGATCAACCAGAAATAAAATATATATAACGCTATTGTAGGCGTAAGTAAGCCGTTTGGATTCTCCTTTGGCTATTTTCTAGCCAAGTATGAAAGCACACTGATGAGATGACGCTGAGTTATGAAAAAATAAACGTAAAATAAAAAGAAACTGCCAGACTGTGCCTAATTGAAATCCAACCCCTAATAAATTTTCCCAAGCCCATAGTAAACTATGGCTATGAATAGCAGCAAGGGTTCTACCTACATGGCCAGAATTAAAGGGCTTTCAAGGAAAGAGTACAAGGAGTAATATAGTGTCATACAAATAACAGAAAAAATTGTAATGCTAGATAAAGGGACAACCACAAGAGCTTGCAATTATACAGTAATGGAATCACATAACAGACACGTTTGGAAATGTGCAATGACACGTGTGGTGTGGCAGGGCGTGGGACGGCACAGCGGGAGGAAAGTAGTGGCGGCTGGGGACAACGAATACGAGGGGAGCGGCCGCGCCTCATGAGGTTGCGAAAAGCGGTCCCATCGGTCTCTACTGCCTATAGGGCAGCATCTTCCAGGACTAAGCAATCTGGAGATGTGGACATTAATAAGGGATTGGGGCGTGCGGGTTGGTTTGCACTATATTGCGTTTCCGCTTCCAGCGTTTTCTGGGGGATGGAGAGGGAACGCTGGTGGATGCTTGTGGGAGGATCGTGGAAGTGGCGGACGATGGGGTTTTTATGACCAGGGTCTCTGGGAGAGGGATGAATAGGCTCAGCGACACAGAGGGAAGGAGCAGTGGCAGTGCACGGCCGGGGTGGGAAAACGGGGGCTTGGTGCACTAGGTGGGTGTTTAGCAATTAATTAGCCTGCGCATACTGTGGTAGTAGCTAAGTAGGGTGGAACCCCTGCTGAGTTTGCCACACAGTCCGTCGGTATCGGTTTTTCTTTAAAAGGAAACCTCCAGACTTCTTGAACATTCTAGGCTACGGCCGGGGAGGGGCCCCTCAGCCAACGGGGAAGCTTCAACTACGTGTGACCACATTTGGCGGCTGATGCACCTGCTTCTGGCCTGCCTCTCCGTCTGGCCCACAACCAACTGCCCTCTTTCCACAACATGTTCTGGGTCGGAGGACTCTCCTCCGGTACTCAGGAAGCACTGGTTTCACCCGGCCTCTCAACCCAGCATTGGGTCGGCACCTCATCATCCTTATCGATCCCTCAGTCTGCTCTCCCCCTCGACCTCCTGCCCTGACCACAACTTCACCACGTATGATCGAAAACCGTGTATCCTCATTCGTCGGGACACCTCTTTACACACTTCATTACTCACTACGTCAAGAAAGGTCCATCATCACCACAGGAACTGCGAATGGTGGAAAACGCTGGGCCATCGGAAAATTGCTCCGCAGCAACCGGGACAAAGTGGTTTGTGGACTGTGGGGAAGGGTCCAGAAAAAAAAGTTCCTCAGAGTATGCCGGGTTCAAAATGCCCAAATTTCCTGGGGAGGGGGCAGACTGGGGGGGAGGGAGGCTGAGGTGCAGGGAGGCTGGAGAGGAGTGCCGATTTCTGTGGGTGACATCGGGTGGACTGACGTTGGAAAGGACTGACTGGTGGAACAAATTGCTCGAAGCATTGTCAGCAAATCACGGACACACACTTGTTCGCACTGGTTGACTGCCTCACACAGTGCTCTACTTCACGAGTGACCCAGTAAACTCAGAACATGAACCTAGGGGAGTGTAGGGCCTCTGCGGGCGTTCCCCTGCTCCCTCATCAAGAAGCAGGGTGGTGTCTCACCACCCAGGACCACGGCCTCTGACCCTTGCAGTATGGGGGGGTTGGACGCCCACGTTCCCCGCCCTTCGTCCCTCGTCCTCTACCACTAGCCCTGCGGGTTATTTTAAACAATTTTGAAAATAAAAGTATATAAAATTTAATTTTTTTTTAAACCTTTTTTTGTGCTTCTTTTTGTGTTTTTTGGTTTTTTTTGGTTTTTTAAGTTTTTTAAAACCCAAACAATGATATCTATTGCTATTGGCTATTTTTAGACAAAGTATTGAAGACACTTGCTATACCAGGATGAGGATGACGCTGAGTTTATAAAAAATAAATGTAAAAAATAAAAAAAGGGAAATGCAGACAGACTTGTGGCCCAAATGGAACATCCAACCCCTAATAAAAAATTTCCCACTTCGGTGTCTCTTTGCGATGGATATGTGCTGTTCAACTAAGCGCTTTAAACACAGCGGTCGCAAGTCTCACTCCCAACATTCCTCACAATTGGCTAGTATATGCACTGCAGGCAAGGACAAGCCACCAGCAGATATTCAACCAGAAATAAAATATAATATAACGGCTATTGTAGGGCGTAAGTAATTAAAAGTAAGCCGTTTGGACTTATCTTTCTATTGCTATGGCTATTTTCTAGCCAAGTATGAAAGCACACTGCTATACCAGATGAGATGACGCTGAGTTATGAAAAAATAAACGTAAAATAAAAAGGAAATGGCAGACTGTGCCTAATTGAAATCCAACCCCTAATAAATTTTCCCACTTCGGTCTTTGCGATGGATATGTGCGTCACTAAGCGCTAAACACAGCGGTCGCAAGTCTCACTCCAAATTCCTCACAATTGGCTAGTATATGCACTGCAGCAAGGACAGCCACCAGCAGATCAACCAGAAATAAAATATATATAACGCTATTGTAGGCGTAAGTAAGCCGTTTGGATTCTCCTTTGGCTATTTTCTAGCCAAGTATGAAAGCACACTGATGAGATGACGCTGAGTTATGAAAAAATAAACGTAAAATAAAAAGAAACTGCCAGACTGTGCCTAATTGAAATCCAACCCCTAATAAATGTTCCCACTTCGGTCTTTGCGATGGATATGTGCGTCACTAAGCGCTAAACACAGCGGTCGCAAGTCT
>CM033642.1:83553155-83564868 GCA_019512145.1 Engystomops pustulosus | reverse complement strand
CCCCTGCAAAATTCATCACAATTATGGTACTAGCTGCACCATACTAGTGCCAGCAAAGCCAGACCAAAAGCAAACAAAAAAAAAAAGTATTTTAAAGGTATTGTAGCCCTAAGAAGGGCTGTGGGGTCTTGTTGAATATCACTCCTGGTGCTCTAACAATTTTCTATATAGAACAACCCCTAAGCTTTCCCTGACCAGCAGCAGATCTCTCTACTAGCGGCATCCAGACATCAGAAATGATCCGAAAGCAGCGCGGGGCAGCGGCTAGTCGTATCCCCAGGGTCACCTGGATCTGCCAGCCAAACCACTGCATATCGAAAGTGAAGGTACCACGGTCATGGAAGGGTGGAGTGCAGAGTCTGCATGGCTTGTGATTGGCTCTGTTTTCGGCCGCCAACAAAAAGCACAAAAACGGCTGGGAGCAGCTGCCATTTACTAGAGGGCGAAGAAGTATCGTCCGAGACAACGAGCAGTTTCGAGTACTGCTAATGCTCGATAACGAGATCCAAGCTCGGACGAGTATGTTCGCTCATCTTAGTTTGGAGAAGATTTCAAAAAAAAAACCCCACAGATTGTCATGTGCATGCAGACTGATAGTCTGGCACCCACCTTTACGCTCTGTAAACTCCTCCATCTGCTTCTTCACAGAGGTCACAGGCTGGTGAACTGAACATCAGTGGTCAGGAGGAGCTGTTGTAACAGGGAGCACAAAACGGTGGGGTAGGCTGAGAGTGTGAGCAGTCTGCATGTTGTTTTTTTTTAATGTATCCAAACCACAGCCAAACAACCCCTGGACTACCACAGAGGATTCTGTGAGGGGGAAAGCCAGGGTAAAGTTAGAGCCAGGACACTTATATATTGTTATGCAAATTTTATTGGGGAGATTGCCTTTTTTCTTAAATCTATTTTTATTAAAAAAAAGTTCCGCCAGGAAGCAATGTTAGTCTAACAGGGAACAGGTGCAATTTACACGAGGAAGACAATTAGACTTAGAGAAAACAAGCACAAAAAAAGGAAGGCAGGACTGTCAAGGAAAAACAGAGAAAAGAGAAAAAATAAAATCTCCCCATTGTGTTATTCGCTTTTTACAATCACTCTTGACTATTCAGTACAATTCACCTTTGAGTAAATATGGTACTTACTATTTCCAGTGCACTTCAGAGTGAACTTGTCAGTTTTAGTAAATTTGTTCTGTAATGTGCCCTAGAAGGGAAAAGAGCGCGCAATGTCCTCTGTTTTTAGTATGATTTTCAATAGTTTTTCTTAATTGCTGTGCTGTAATAACTTCGTTCTCTATCAAGGGCTCAGATGGGTCTGTTCATTACATGAAGGATGTCATGTTAAAGTGTGTCAGACTTGAGTATATTCCTATTGGTCCTATAGGTGACCTCTTTAACCATAATTAGAGGTTTTATACCTTGGAATGTGAAAGTCAGATTTAGGCACATCAAAACATTATTTTTAATCCAGATTTATATGAATAAGTCATTTAAATCCTTTAACCCATTCCACAAAATTGGTAGATATCTTCCAGGAAATATATTAACTGGATTAAAAATATACGATAATAGCAAAATAAATGTTTGGAAGATGAAATTAAAAAGTTGGTATTTTTGTGGGAGAGAGGAGAGAGGGTAGTGGGCTTTTATAGTTGCAATAAAATAAGGGAAAAGTTTGTGACAGAAAATTTAAGAAAGAAAATATACCCGCACCAAGTACCAAGGGGATTCTTTAATTGTTCTTTTGCTGTGGCAAAAGGGGCAAAGGATAATATGTGATACAATTAAGAAAAAACTTGTTGTCAACAATTTATACATATGTTCTGGCATAATAAGCCCAAAAACAGAAGTAATCTTAAAGATGGATTTAGACAAGCTAATTGTACATGAAAATATTAAGGCAGTGATAAATGGCCCTCCACCACATAAATTACCAAAGCTAATTTATCAATTTGGTGGCATTGGAAAACGTGCTATATTTTTAAGGTGATTTCAAGGCCGCAAAGGAAGATTAAATTTTGGCACAAACCAAACAAAAATTAAGAAAAACTGTCTCATCACTTCATTGAAGGTGAAACTAGAACTCCCTACCAGGGCTTTAGAGGGAAACAGCAAAAGAGTGACTAATAGGCACCAAATTGGTTCTTCATACATGAGGGCTATGGGGGGAGTATCTTTGCTCTTTTCCTCATGACCGTATATCTTATTCTTCGTTTTTTGTCTAACTTAATCAGGTAATTTTCCCGACCTCTTTGGGATCGGGGACACTGGGATTTTATATAACTAGGTAACTATTCCCTAGGTTAGGATGGTGACTACTTATATCAGGCGTGACTATTACTTCCATATTGTGTGACCGGCTCTGAGGGAGATGGATGTAGATAACTTCATTGTGGCAACCCTGGAGGGTGCTCAATCCCCCAGAAAAAAAACATTCCAATCATATGTGAAATGGAAAGCCACACAGAAAATGGAAAGAAGCCACTCACCCCGATTAACAAATGGATCATACCAGGGCAGATAGCGCCGACTAGGCACCCCATTGTAGCCGTCTATAGGTTCTATTACCAGAACGGCTAACAATATCTTGATTGTGTTACTAAGACCTTTGTTTGAGAAAACAATACCAGTTCATACATAAAAGACGACTAATGAGTTTTCTTTTGGCTACTTTAAAAGGAATCAAATTGGGCAGTGGAGGGTTCAATTTGATTTCTGTAGATGTAGAAGAGTTGTACAACACACATCAACACAAGTAAAGGATGGAGAACTTTTAGAAACATTATTGGAAGTGGATATATAAGAAAACAGGGAAACATCTCCTTTGTCGGCAATTCCACTCATGGTTGTTTTGACGCATAACGCTTTCCAATGTGAAGGTGAAGTTGTACGTGGTTGAAAAGAATCAATAATAATCAGGGTCCCACAAAATCTTTAGGAAAAACTACAGCAAAACAAATGCTTTACTCCTTTGATCAGCTATTCACCCAAATTGTATCTAAAAAAAAGCGCCTTACCATAATGGACAATTATTAAATCTCTACTTCAGAATTAACAAACAAACAAGAGGTTTCAGGTAAACAGGAGGAAGGATTTTGAAAACAAAATTAGTTGGGTACCCAAAATTAATTATAGAGGCGAGGCTTTTAGAAAGAGGGTGATGATGGGAAAATTACTAAAGAAAATGTTTTTTATTTCTAAAAAAGCGGCAACCAAAAAGAGATAATTAAATTCACTTTTGTTTTTATTTTTCCTTGAAGGTGCTACACAATTAATTAACCATATTTTTACTTATGCGCATGTTTTGGGAAAACATTGGCGCATATTTAGGTCTTTTTCGGGAGCAAAAAAAAGCTTAGTCACCTTTCATTTTAATCTTAGTACGCCTTCACCAGTTAAAACTCTTCAGGAAAAACAAGAAGAGATATTATCGTTAATTAATTTCCCAGATCATAATGTACTCAAGGCGCACATGCGCAGTAGTGCAAAGCAGTATACCCACACTTGGTTTGACACTTGCCCGCTCACTGTAGAGTTTGCGTCTAATGAGCACCTTTGGGCAGCAAGGCAAGGAGCGAATCAGCGCCATCTTGGAACTCCAAGTCCTTTTGGCGGTGGATGGTCTGTTGCATGAGTTCAAGTGATGTTATATGGAGTAATGGGCCATAAAAAGCTGTGGACATATTAGTCGATTTTCTTTATGAAATATGGAGATTTTTTTTTTTTCAAAATAAGTGTTTGGTATTCACCAAAACTATGGACACCAATTTTGCGGCCCAAAAGCACATCTTTTGTGTTTTCCTCCCATTTTCATAGGCTGACTCATTAAGATCTCAGAGCTTCTATTTAAACAAACGTCCCATTCTTCTCAAAAATTGTTCCCAAAAAGTATGATGTGACATTCAGGTATACATAAGAAAACGCCTGGATTTTAAAGGGAGTTAATGTTATCTCTTTTTTGACCAGAACAGGACACATATATGTAAATTATGTTGATGAATAACACATATAAAAGACCATCATTGTAGTTTACACATGAACACATTTTCATATGCAACATATGTAAAGTCTCATCTGCAAAAAATTCTACCAAACAGAGCTTTGTCCATGGACATTCATGAATTTACTCCATCGTCTCCTCTCCAAATGTGGACTTGCAAAACATCTATTGACTTTCCAATTGATTAACATCGGTGGCCACCGCAGGGGCACAATTATCAAGACAATAAAAGCAGGAGCCCCCTGAAAAGATAATTGGAAAATCATCTGATATTTACTGTTATATAAAATATACTATAGGCTCTATGTAGATGGTTTTAAACATTTCACGTTCATATAGTAGGATGAAATTCCGAATCTATAAGGAATGGACAGAACAAAATATCGTTCATTCTCATAACCAAATACTTGTGTTGTAACTACATCCTCTCTTTGTGTCTTTATTTTATGTACTCTCATGTAGTACCCCAGTTAGTGAGTTGGCCCCACTCAATGTCTACGGGTTTCCCTAATATACAATCTCCATTCCAAACCACCAAGAGCCAAATCATTATTGTTCATGCTACAGTTGTGATAAATAATTCTGCATCAAAATCCAATTTTTAGGGTTTTCTGACCATGGGATTTTTTTCCAAAATGTTTTACTGAATTTGTTTTACAAGCTTACATACACAAAAATAAAAACAAACAAAGTGATTTTTAAAAGGAAGAAAAAAACAAAAATTAGCTAAACTGGTACGATATAAAAAAGGACTTCAAATTTGAGGTTTACATAGCATCTTGCCTATATCAATAAAGTGGAGGTTGGGAAGTAATACGAAAAAAAAGTCCACATCAGTGTCAGAGAAAACTCAGGGCGAGAAGAAAAAACAGGAAAACAAGATGGAGTTTCTAGAAGACAAACAAACATAAAGCAAAACGGCAAACCAAATTGCATATATCCAGTGGAAATCTGTAAAACCAGTAATGTCAGGACAAATGTTGGCTTTGGGGTTCCTAGATTCCATCCACACAAAAAAAGAATAAAAGGCACATACACAGATTGGTCAAAATGTTGTTTTTATTTTTTTTTTAAAAGCAGGATTTTTCCCATAGCTCTCTGTATGAGGTACCAGTCAGGCAGCAGGCCAATCACTCCTAAACATTGTTCGTGTTAGGCATATTAGCTGGCTGCCTTGCCAAACAAAAAGGCAGGGATACCCACTCCCTTTTGTAAACCCCTTTTCTGTATTTCACTAAAAACCTTAGATATAGTAATATGTACAGTGGGTACGCGAAAGTATTCCGACCCCCCTTTAATTTTTTCACTCTTTGTTTCAATTCAGCCAATTGAATTAAGACAAAAAAAGTTCTAATTTTTGCTTCATTAATTGAATTCTACAAACCTAATCTTGGAAAGAAAAAAACAATGCAGATTATTATTATTTATAACTAAGAAAAAAATGAAAAATCACATGGTCACAAGTATTCAGACAATTAGCTTATGGCTTTGTACTAGCTCAAAAATGAGCAAGGGTTCCAGAAGTTCGAACACTGTGACCATGTGATATTTTCAGTTTATGTTTAATAAAACTTAGCAAAAAAACTATTACTTTATGTGTCGGACATGGGGAGTGCAGAGTGGTACATTAATGAACCAAAAAAGAACTGTTTTGATCATTACCAAATTGACGCACATGAAACAAAGAGTTGAAAATATATTAAAGGGGCTCTAAATACTTTCCAGTTACTTACTGTATTATGGTATTGTTGACTTGCTCACTTCTGGGTTTCGGCCAAGGATTTTAGCTGAAGCCTTGAGGTTAATAAGTGAATGTTCCCGATTACACTTCAGCCTCATTTGATATTTCTAAAGTAAGAAGTTTTGGCAAGAAAGTACAAACTGGTGTGGGGTTTTGGCATGTGTATGTATAGCCTATTATCTTAGTAGTAGTCAGTTTGTAAATCTATGGTGGTGACAGAGCCCCTTTACCCTTAAATGGGGGCCCGCCCTATAGGGAATCTATCGTCCGGGTCATTAAGCGGTACTTCTTCTGACATGATGCGCTTTCTATTGGCGGACTGTCAGAAGAAGATTTAGGGAATCGGGATCAGTCTGGTGATATCACAGCCCAGCGACCCGGTACTAACACCCAGGTTCGGAAAAACTCCTTACCGGGAGGGATCTGATCCATCCGTTGCCACAACCCAGGCGGTGTCCGGCGCGGAGTGCCCACAAGCGCCGGCATCCTCTCACGCCGGGGTTGCTGTTCTGGCGGGGACCCGCCTGTATGTAACTGAGCTTGGGCAGACACTAATCTCATACATAAAGCAGACCATTCCGTAAATGTTATTAGAAGCTTTTTGGGTAGTTTTACTTCCTGAAAGCGAACATTTCAAATTGATAAATGAGGGCATTTTTACGGACTTTGCCAAATTCACACTTTTTTTCAGAACGAAAACGCAAAACTTATCCACCTTAAAATTTTACAACTTACGTGAAGTACAATGTGTCACAGAAAAACAATTTTCAAAACCACCGGGATATGTTAACGGCGTTCTGAAAGTTATAAAGCCAATATCCGTGACATATGTCGATTTAAAATCGAGTAGTCTGGTAATGAGCTGAAAAACTTAGACATTGTGATAAATGGGTAATAAAAGATTGATGTAGTACAAAATTAATAAATAACACTATTGTTACGTGGATGTCTAGCTTCATTCACATATTAGGAAGGGGAGGAGCGTTTTAAGAACTTGACTTTACTATAAATCTACTTGTCACTTCAAAGGTATGTTTGTTGAGTTCTCTGGAGCAATTTAAGTGAAATTTTTGTGCAGCTTTCAAATTCCAACATGTTCACGGAAAAATTTACACTATAAAAGAAAAGGTGGGTTGGTGAAATTGAGAGGATGTTCTGTTTCTATAATGTGTAACGTGCTCTGTTCCGAAACAAAGTCATTCTTATTTGAAGGCTTCTGTACATAAAAAAAAACTAAAAAATAGTAAACTATTTATGCAAACTTAAACAGTACACAGAGAAAAAATTGCACCAAATTGTCACATCACCAAGTCCAGGTGGTTAAAGGTTAAATGTAATACAAACAGCAAAAATTACTATTGAAGTATTCCGACGTTGGTCCTTAGTTGAAAACAAGTGGCTTAATAAGTTTGTGGGTAAGATTGTAAGATGCTTTTAACAGTCTAGGGGGGAATAGTCAGTAGACTACCTGGACCACCGTGGGGGGATAACAATACTAGCCGCAAACCCAGGAGGTAGATCTAAGTGAACTACTGTTCTTCGCCAGAGCCACCCCGAAAAGCGGGATAGTCTTGATGCGGTGGGGAGGCAACAGGTCACTCCTGCGGTTGCGACTACGGCCCGCCGGGTGGACAGCCACGTGGGGACAATGGGAAGGCAGGACCACGGGAAGGCAGGACACGGATGGCTGGCAGGACCTCGGGATGGATACTGGATTTTACAGGATCCGCCACAGGATTACCGGATAGACACAGGATACCAGGACCGCCACAAGAAGTACCGGACGGCCACAGTGATACCAGGGGAACCGTCACAGGATACCAGGGACTGCCACAGGACACCAGGACCGATACAGGACACCAGGAATCGCCACAGGACACCAGGATCGCCACAGGATACCGGACGCACAAGCCACCAGGACCGACTACAAGGATACAGGAAAAGGGGAACCCCGTGGAACACCGGGAACATCAACGGAAACACCACGGAACAGCGGAACAAGAATACACGGAGGCGTCTGGAAACATCGGGAAAACAACGGAGGCTATTTTTCAGTAACGGCAGGAAGATCCAAGCAGGGGATGTGGGAGTTTCAGGCTACTATAGCAGAGCCTGATGGGCCAAAACCAATAGGAGGGGGGATGATGGCCCTTTAAATTCCTGAAGAAGCTGGGCAGGAAGCAGGAGCACGGCATCATCGGATGAAGCCATGAGGAAGGACCGGACACCGATGACATTGGAGTCCGAGCCAGGTGAGGTGAGTATGGATCGGGGAATGGGGACCGTGTCAGCACAGCGGGAAGGGTGCCCCGCGATCCGAGACATGGATCGCGGGTTCGGTCACCCATGACAGATGTCTTAAGTTTTTTAAAAAAGACTGGTTCAGTAATTAGTGGCATTTTAGTGAATAGTTTTTCTGTTTGTTATCTTGTGTTCATGGAAAGTAGAAACCCAGGTTATAATTGACAATTTGACATTGCAATCCAACATAGAGTCATAGCTTCCAAGACCTGTCCATTCTCTGTTTAATGCTTTCATATCAGATAGGGGCGTGACACCAGTATCGGTCTGAGATAGACTTTGTAATAAACTAGAAACGGCAGTATCCATTGGACTCCAAAGTTTTGGGCATATTAGGAACATCATTTTTAGTTCCTCTCTAATAGACACTTTACACATATTTTTTATGAATTAACTGTCAGTTTCCCTTCTTAAACTGCAATACTACCTTTTATAGATAATTATTCTCCATTATATATTTATCCCATAAATATCCAAAAATGTCCCTCTATCACCAAAACATAATCTATGTTGTAAAAAATATAAAAGGAACACAGAAGAAGTAAATCTGAACAAACATGTATAAAGGGGACCTTTTTTTACCCATAGTCATTTTATCATGGGTTACTGTAGAATGAGCGAAATGCCGTCCGAGCTTGATGCTCGGTCAGAGCATTAGGGTACTCGAAAAATGGACTCGTTACTTCGACGAATTAATTCGCCCGCTCGAGATAGAAAATGGCGCTCCGACGTTTGCTTTTTTGGCGGCCGAAACAGAGCCAACACAAGCCAGGAGAATTGCCCTCCACCCAGCATGATCGTTGGTACCCTTACACGTCGCTAGCCTTGGTGGCTGGCCAGATTCAGGTTGGACCATGGGATAGGACTAGCCGATGGCCGCGCTGCTCGGATCATTATGTCTCTGGATGCCGCAGGGAGAGAGCTGCTGCTGGTCAGGGGAAAGCGTTAGGGTGTGTGCTATTAGCTACTGTTAGGAGAGTGATTCTCAAAGAACCCACAGCCCTTCTTAGGGCTACAATTAACGTTCTACTTTTTTTATTTTAAATTTCATCTTTTACCATTTTGTGAGGAATTAGCGGGGGACTTGCGACCGTTGTGTTAGCTCTTAGTGGCAAATATCCATAGCAAAGACCGAAGTGCAAAATTCAGTTAGGGGTTGGTTTCTATTAGGCAATAACTCAGGGTCATATCATCTGCATAGTAGTGTGCTCCTTTGATTACTTGGCTAGAAAATAAGCCATAGGAGAATACAAACAGCTTCTTGAAGCCTTACAGTAGCTGGTTCTAATATTTGATTTATGGTTGATCTGTCTGGTGGCTGTAGTTTCGGCAGTCAGTACTTGCCAATTATGAGCCCAAGTTGTTAGTGAGACTTGAGACCGACTGTGTTCTGCACGCTTAGTGGGCACGATCCATAGCACAAGCCGAAGTGGCAAATAAGGAGGGGTTGGAGTCTATTAGGCAATAACTCAGTGTCATCTCATTGGCATAGGAGTGTGTTCCTTTGATAATTGGGCTAGAAACTAGCCATAGGAGAATACAAAAGCTTCTTGAAGCCTCCAGTAGCGTTCTATATATTTGATTTCTGGTGATGCTGGTGTGTAGTGTCTTCAGTGAGTACTTGCCATAGAGCAATTAGCAATTTGTTAGTGAGACTTGCGACCGCTGGTTCTGTGATATTGATTTCTGGTTTGGATCTGCTGGGTGGCATGTAGTTCTCAGTGCATGTACTTGGCCAATTCTGAGCAATTTGTTAGTGAGACTTGCGACCGCTGTGTTCTGCGCTTAGTGGCGCACATATCCATAGCAAAAGGCCGAAAGTGGCAAAATTCAAGTAGGGGTGGATTTACTATTAGGCAATAACTCAGTGTCAATCTCATCTGGCATGTAGTGGCTTCCTTGTACTTGGCCTAGAAAAAGGAGAAGGAAATTCTATAAGGAGGACACCCAATAGAGCAAGAAAGAAGAGGAATTGCTTGGAAAGCCAACAGTCGAACGTTAGTGGGTATAATATTTGATTTTGGATGTGCTCGACTTCGCTGCGGGGGGCTGGCTATGGAAGGATAGAAGGGGCCCAGTGGCAAGGGCTGTACTGTGGTGCAATTGGAAGGAGCACAAGGGATTGGTTACGATAGGGAGAAGGAACCAGATAGTCAGTTTGAGAGACTGGGGCAGAAGGGGGGAGACCGATGTGTTCTGCGTTTAGTGGCGCACATATCATAGCAAAGGCCGATAGTGGCAAATCATAGGGTTGGATTGCTATAGGCAATAACTCAGAAAAAAGTCATCTTCATTCTGGCATAGTAGTGTGTCCTTTGATACTTGGCTAGCAAATAGCCATAGGAGAATAAAAAACAGCGTATGAAGCCTACAGTAGCGAGTCTATTATATTGATTTCGGTTGTGATCTGATGGTGGCTTGTAGTTCTGCAGGCATTGTACTTGCAATTCGAGCAACTTTGTAGTGCGGACTTGCGACCGCTGTGGTTGCGTTAGTGGCGCAAATATCACTAGCAAAGGGCCGAAGTGGCAAAATCAGGAGGGGTTGGATTTCTATTAGGCAATAACTCAGTGTCATCTAATCTGGATAGTGTGTGCCTTCCTTGATACTGGGGCTAGAAAATAGCCATAGGAGAATTACAAACAGTTCTTGAAGCCTTACAGTAGCGTTCTATATATTTTGATTTTGGTTTGATCTGATTGGTGGGGCTTTGTAGGTTTCTGCAGTGCATGTACTTGCCAATTCGAGCAATTGTAGTGAGACTTGGCGACCGCTGTGTTCTGCGTTAGTGGCGCACATATCATAGCAAAAGGCCGAAGCGGGCAAAAAATTCAGTAGGGGTGGATTTCTATTTAGGAAAACTCGTGTCATCTAATCTGGCATAGTATGTGGGCTTCCTTTGATACTTGGCTAGAAGAGAAAGAAAATAGCTAGGAGAATACAAACAGCTTAGGTGAAGCCTACAGTTAGCGTTTTCTATATATTTGATTTCTGGTCTGATATGGCTGGTGGGCGGTAGTTTCGCAGTGCATGTATTGACCAATATGAAGCACTTTGGAGTGAGACTTGCGGACCGCTGTGTTCTGAGATTAGTGGCGCACAACATAGCAAAGGCCGAAGTGGCAGCACAAAATTCATGTAGGGGTTGCGATTCTATTAGGACAATAACTCAGTGTCTTTCTAATATGCATCCTGGCATAGTAGTGTGTTCTTTTGATACTTGGCTAGAAAATAGCCCATAGGAGAATTACAAAACAGCTTCTTGAACATACAGGAGCGTTTATATATTGATTTCTGGTTGATCTGCTGGTGGCTGTGTAGTTATGCAGTGCATGTACTTGCCAATTCTGAGCAACTTTGTAGGTGATGAGACTGCAGGACCGCTATATATATAACGCTATTGTAGGCGTAAGTAAGCCGTTTGGATTCTCCTTTGGCTATTTTCTAGCCAAGTATGAAAGCACACTGATGAGATGACGCTGAGTTATTAAAAAATAAATGTAAAATAAAAAGAAACTGGCAGACTGTGCCTAATTGAAATCCAACCCCTAATAAATTTTCCCACTTCGGTCTTTGCGATGGATATGTGCGTCACTAAGCGCTAAACACAGCGGTCGCAAGTCTTACTACAAATTCCTCACAATTTGCTAGTAGATGCACTGCAGCAAGGAC